>CM044001.1:34164950-34354436 GCA_024085815.1 Flaveria linearis | reverse complement strand
TTTTCCATTTCTTCTTCATCTGCAAATTTTTCTAACCTAAATTTACCCATAAACAGCCTTTGTTCTTACCTTCTTCCTCACAAAGCTACTTAGAAATGGCCAACCCTGATCCTCAAAAGCAACCAGATTTTCCAAATATTTACCAGGCAACAAAGTCATGTTGCTCTGTTAACTCTGACAAAGATCCTTGTTTCTTACAGGTATGCCGATTCTTGATTCTATCCAACTACTTCACCTCCCTTACCATAGATCCTCCACTATATGTAGATCATCTTTTATAGTTTTAGAGACTTGCCAAGAGTTCATTATGGAGGGAAGAAGGCACAGTCTGCCACAGTGTAGGGGATGATAATTTTCATCACTCCAGCCTCCATTAACACTCATCTTAGGCTGGATGATGTAGAAGGCAACTTGTCCTTCCAAAAATATGCTATAAACCAGTCCTTTAGGTAGGTGGGCTATGAATGTGATTACTCCATAAGAACCTTCATGAAAGGGAAGGTCTCCTCCTAGTGGAAGTACCTACCCCATGTGGTCATCCATTCTTTATCAAAAAAGCATGGAGGTTGGGATAAATTCCAGAAGACCTTTCCTTTATAGTCCATGGCATGTTCAAGGTATCAAGTTCATGTACTCTCAATTTTTATATACAAATTTACTTGAAAACTTAGACTCCTTAGAATATTTCATGTTCCCTTGATATGTTCAATACATTCTTAACGGTGAACTGGGCTAACAGTTAATAGGAACATGTAATGTTCTTAAAATGGGACAGATGAAGCCCGACATATTCAAAACAATGAGAAAGTCTGCTGTGGGCTTCTCAGAGGTAGAGACAACCCTAGTCCAAAAGAGTTAGAGCTCATTGCTCAAGGCGACAACCTAGCAGCACCAGCTAGTGTTAAAGCCACACCTTCTACTTCTGAACACCCACACAGCCCCAATTAACCATCACCTACCCTAGAAAATCAAAAGGAAGCCCCGCACAAGCTACTCAGGTTGTGCAGGCCCCCATATCCTCACCCATGCAAGAGGAAGTGGACACTAGAGCACTTATTTCCCCTTAGCAGCAAACCACTCCCATTACTTTAAGGATCAGTGCTGAGGTTCCTCATAATTAGCTCACTACACCAACACTAGCCTTAAGCCTTCACTCAGAGTCTCAAAACTCTAGTGAACAACCTTCAGGGGAAAGCTACCATCCCTAGCCTCTACCTTAATCCACCCATAACTAACCTGAATTCTATGATGATGAAGACATGGGATTCAGTGAGTACCACGACTCTCTCTTCTCCACCCCTGCTCAGGAGAGATGAGTGCTCCTGTCTCACCCATGTCTAGACCACATCATCTACCCACAACTGAGGTGGATCTCCCTATATCAGTTCAGGAGGTCCATATGGAAGAGGCTCTCGCTTCTGCAAGTGATTAAATCTTTAAGACCTCAACCATGGAAACCTAGACAATTGACACTTCAACTGAAGCTGTGATGAGGAAGAAGACTTTGTCCTATTCTCTCATCCTCCAGTGATTCTTTTATTAAAGACGAGAGGAGTCTGAAACTAAAGGTTCCACAACTGACTAAAACCTGCATCTATTTAGTCTCAATGGTTAGTCACCTGCAATCTCAAGTGACTACCTTATAAAAGAGGTTTAATGACCAGCAACTTGAGATCACTGATCTCAAGGGAAAGTTAGCTAAGAAAAACCAAAGGACAACTCAACCAGAACCACAAGAACCTGTGGATGTGGTGGACCTAACCTCTAGCTCACCTATGCAAGAAGGTGATGCTATCAAAAAGGGAGAGAAAGTCCTACTTACAATCACAGAACTTTGAAGTTCTTCATAGAGTATGGACATAAGGATTCACCACCCTCGCTGCAATTGCCCATACTAGCAACCTCCTTAAGTTCAGTTTGATGTGGACTCACTCGTACAAACTCTGTTTGAAGAGGGTATATACCAAGGGCTATGCCTACGCTATCTCATCATATGTAAGGCCCCGTTCCGGGGCACCTCACAGCTGGTCTATCATCGCACATAAACATTTAAAATCGTATATCTGTTTTGTAGTGGAATTTAAAACTTTCATTAATAACTAAAAACATGTCATTTCATAACTTTACTACATTCGTTTTCTTCTCAAAATACAATGACATGTCAAAATATGGATGCCAGCCTCAACAACTGAGTCGCGCCCTGTGCCATCCTTAGCAACATACCTGCCAACTGGAACACATCAAAGTCAGCGTTGCTGAGTGAGTTCTAGTTTTATATTAAAAACATACTTTTCTTTCCTTTAAAACTGTTTCTTTACTTTTACGCTATCACAAATCATACGTACACATAGATAATATCATTATTATCTTCTTTTCTCATTCATTCTTTATCTTTAACTTTCATTCATTCTATGTCTGTCATTAGTTCATTATCTATCTTTAACTTTCATGCATTCTCTATCTTTCACTTCTATCTAGATCTGGTCACACTTTACCCTCTTCATGGCACATAGCCGTGATTATTGTGGTCGAGTGAAAAGGATCCCGTTCATGCGTTAACACTATGTTACTTCCGTCCATTATTTTCATTCATTCGTTCTTTAGCTTTCATTACGTTCATTATCTTTCGTTCGTTTCATACTTTCTTTCTTTCACAATTATCTCTCTCATTCATCAACTCACGCAATACTCCCGACTCATGTCCGAAGACTGATACTGTGCCGGGGCCTGTAAACAAAACCCCGACTTATGTCCGAAGACTGACATAGTACCAGAGCACGCGATTCGTTTCTCATTCATCTCATCTCACTCTCATGCACTAGTCCCGACTCATGTCCGAAGACTGATACTGTGCCGGGGCCTGTACACAAACCCCCGACTCATGTCCAAAGACTGACACAGTACCGGAGCATGCGATCCTCTACTCATTCAACTAGATCCTGTCTCATGCAATATCCCCGACTCATGCTTGAAAGCTGATGCTGTGCCGGGGCCTGCTCACAAACCCCCGACTCATGCCTGAAGACTGACACAGCACCAGGATACGCAACAAAGATCCCGTCTGAGTCAATCACCTGGATTGAACTCTATCCGATTCTGTTGTACACAAAGTTGCTCACCTCACTATCTCGTCTCATGCAATACCCCCGACTCATGTCTGAAGACTGATACTTTGTCGGGGCCTGATTCACAAACCCCCGACTCATGTTCGAAGACTGATACTGTGTCGGGGCCTGATTCACAAGATCCTCTTTCGAGTCTGTTGCGACACAGAGTCGCTCACCTCATACATACACTCATTAGCTTCACGTTCGTTCATTCATTCATTAATGCATGCATTCATTCATTACGTTCCTCCTTCATTAACTTTCACATTACGTTACATAATACTTTTCATTCATTCATAAACATATACGTAAAGATAGGAAAAGATAAACATACATCAAAACAAGGAACGTCAACATTTACTAACCATCAGTCATCACCATCTAGCATGGCAACTTCATACTTAACATCCACACTAAAAGAAGATTATACATCGATATGAGGACTATCGACATTTACAAGTCATCAATCATCAGCATTATATAGGGCCACATCATACTTAACAAACAAACATCATGCATATACATGCAATACTATCATCATCGTGCCCAACGTAACTTCTAAGCCTCGACGGTCATCACATGTGTACCTACGAGAACTATCACATCATTACTTACCCTTGCTATTTTCCCGAGGGTCAATAATCAAACTATGCCTCTCCTCGCACACAACAGCCCTATTCGAGCGATTGGGCATCCTTCAGTCGCATGACCTCCAGGCGACTGAACACTATACGATTGGACAATTGCGGATGGACACCTATGCGAATGAACACCCAATCGTGTGAAAGGACTTTCTATCGTGCGACTGAACACTATACTAATGGGCTCTTATACGACTGAACCCTCAGTCGTGCGAACTGAACAGCTATGCGAATGGACCTATGCGACTGAGCTCTCAGTCGTATGACCTGTCGTGCGACTGGACCTCCAGTCGTGCGGTTAAGCCTCAGTCGTGCGATTAAACCTCAGTCGTCCCCCAGTCGGCCGATTGGCCCTCCAGTCACCTAGCCCTAGCTGGGCAGCGACTGTAGTTCATCCCGAACAACAGCCACGTCTCTCATCCTCTAAGCCCTTCCAGACCTCGTTTGAGCTCAAATCAACCTTTCTAATCTATAAGGAAACATACCTCGACCTCGTACAAGCCTATCCAAGCCCGAAACCGAGCCCTAAACACATCATACACATACACATAAATACATACACGGGTTAAACACCCAAAAACCCAAAAATAGTTTTCAGATGTGTTCCAGCCCCAAAATCATTCAGAAACGTGTAAAAGAGGGGTCCTAGAACTCACATGAACTATCCCGTTGAGTAGAGCTTCGATTTAACTCGCTACACGTCGATTTTGCACTCTCGAACCCGTTTGAACCAAGCTTTCTTCTCCTCCTTCCCTTTTTCTCTCTTCTTTCTCTCTATGGCTGCTGTTTTGCAAGTGTGGGGAAGAGGGTAAGGCTTCCCTCTGCCTTAAATACTACAGTCCAGTCGCCTGAGCTCCAGGCATATGGACACTCTAGTCGCCTGAGCTCCATGTAATTGGACACTCCAGTCGTGCGACTATCATGCGCATGGAGCTCCAGTCATGCGACTTCCATGCGTATGGAGCTCCAGTCGCATGACTTCCATGCGTATGGGCCTCCAGTCGCATGACACTCCAAACAGAAATTTCCGGGTGTTACATCCTACTAAGAATCTAATTATGGGATGGAGGTATGACACTGATAAAATAGCCCAGTAATCCTTAGGTCTCAAGGATAATAGGAAATCTTTAACTTCACCAACCTGAGATTCTATGAGGGCACTTATCTGATTTACCTTCCACTTCCCAACGCAAGTCAAAATAGGCAAGTGGCAAGGTTTGCAGATAGGATTCAAGACAGGGTGCTAGAAGATTTCAAATTAGGATCCAAATTATATAGACAGAGGCTAGCAAGCAAGACTGTTGGTTAACTGGATATTTAGGTGGACCCCAAGATTAGCTTAGAAGGGAAAACCTTGACTGAAGGCCTAGTAGTTGAGACTATGAACCTTGATATAGGAACTTCTTTAGCATCCATTACCCTTAGTGAGGCACCAGCTAGTGGAGGTGCTTTACAACCTCTCTCTGGCCAGAGCTTAAGTGTCGAACCAAGTAATGAAGGCTAAAGCTCTCTCCACTCTGAGGCACCAACGCTTGTGAGTTACAAAAGGAAAAGTAAGTTAACTCCTGATGATATTATGGAGGAAAGAGAAAGGAAGAGTAAGCTAAGGGGAGAAAGTTCAAGTGGGTCCCTAGGCTTCATGAAAGCTGCATCAGGGATGCCTCTAGGCCAAGCACTCAAGATGATAAGTTGAGGGCAACACATTAAACTATTTGGGGACCAGGAACTACAACATTGATGAACTCATCTCTCTTCCCTTAAAAGAGTTAAATGAATTGGCTGACACTGAGTTGTCAAAGGAAAGGAAGGAGGCAAAGGATGTAGAACTGCTCCTTAAGATTAAGGAAGAAATAAGGAGGAAAAGAATCTACAATCATGCTCCTACCCTCTCCCCAGTTCAAGCAAGCCCTGGGACAGAGGTTGTGGCAACTGAGCAACAACCTCAGGTAGACAAGGAGTAGACAGACAAAATAGACTAACTATCTGAGTGCTACAGGCCTCTATCAGGCATATGCACTTCTTCCCTTGTCTTATGAATACATAGAATTTAAGTACCTCAAGTAGCTTGAGCAACAAGTAATGAAAGAACAAAAGGAAGCTAAGAGGAAGATGAGTGAAGAAGCTACAAATCCAAGACCCATTATCAAAAAGAGTCTAAAGAAGTCTGCTAATAGGCAGAGGATGATGAGCTTCTTAAAGCTATATGGATTCTCTGGAAGTAGGCTTGGTCCAATGTCTCTATCCAGCATGGATGAGAACATTAGAGTGATCAAGCAGTAGATTAAAAAAGGTCAGCTCATTGACTTGCATTTTCCACTAAGTATGAGTGCACCTGAAGTTGAGGTCAAGGTTGAACCCTAAGAGACAGCACCACCTGGACCTAGTGCTGCACCACAACCAACTTCATCTTTTGGTCCATAATAGGGTCCTGATCCCTCTCCTTTGAACCTGTGAGGGAAGAAGACCCAATTAAGAAAGACATTGAAGAATAGCCTAGTACTGAAGGACAGTCTTCTCAGTTAAAATTTGCAAAGAGGAAGAAGAGGATGGCCATAAATAGAGACATTAAGAAAAAGAAGGAGAATTCTAAGGCATCCACCTCTACACCTCAGGATGATCAGAGCATCCTGTGGTTACTCAAGAAGAGGTTGTTCTACCAAGTCTAACCAATATAGAGGATCTTACTGCTGCGAGACCCAATTTGTCCTAGAGTTTGCTGCTAATCCGGATAGATGGTATGTCATGAGAGATCAAGGAGGTCAAGATGTCTATTCTACAAGACATGCTTGATCTTCCTCTGCATGAAATCTATGACATGAGGAGATACTATAAGAGTCTGAGGGATCCTTACCAAATAATGAAGAAAGGAATGGTCTTGATCCTGATAAGGACCGTCAATATCTGAGTAATCTCCAATGTTTTGGGAGCATCAGCCTAGGGGGAGTTTGTAAGGTTTACACTTAAAGGCTGATGCAACCAAAGTAACCAAAGCAACCAAAGCAACCAAAGCAACCAAAGTAACCGAAGAGCTCTCACATGTATGCATGAAGAACAGAGTAGAGTTACTTCAGAAGTTTTACACAACATAAAGGAAATAAGCTAAGTGTAAAATCTTCTGAAGCCAAATGACAAAATCTTCTAAAGTCTTCCAAAGCTTCAGAGATAAACTCTTCCAAAGCCAAAGACTGATTTCCTCTGAAGAGAGAGAAGAGATGCTTTCTCTGATCACCTTTTGAGAAAAAGTTGAACAACTTTCTACTGTCACTCTGGAGACTCACCAACTTAGATAAGTTGGTGAAAAGGTCCATGCTTTTGTCAACTGTAGATTATGGTCATTGGTCTATAACTTTCTACTTTTGTGCCTTTTATCCTTTTTTGTAATATATTGGGATGTGATCTATGACATGTCATACTCACAAGTCATAATGCAATCTATCTTTTGACTATACATTGATCTTGTTGTCTACATTAGTGTTTCCAGCTGACTTTTAAAGTATAGCCGACTGTAAGATGTAGTATAAAGTGTCTTAGGTTCTTGTATTTATCTTCATGTTTTGTAACACTTGTAATAGAACTTGAGAGCAATATACAACATTCTTAAAAACCAAACTTATCTTGTTCTTGTTCTTTGTTCTGTCTTGTGTTCATAGTTCATGAACTAAAAACCAAGTTCCCTATTTGATCTATTAAGTGGTCTAAGTCTCACATTATTGTGAAACTAATTGTATTGACCACCCTCACCAGGTCCTTTATAACTGTATATAATGCACATTCAAACATACATAAAAAACAACTAATATGGGACAACTTTTCTAAAGATTCTATTCTCACTATTGCATACTCGTTAAGCCAAGCCATGTGTTGACTTTTGTATATTAATCATCATAGCATGATCATGCTTCCATTTGGCATGATCATGCCTTTTCATAGCATGGTTGTGTGTTTTGTTTTGCTTTATAAGGCTCGGTCTAGGATGTCTTATCCACATATCAAGGTAAAGCTAGGTTTCAGCACCCTTAAAAATTAAGGTCCCTATTCCCTTAGTCATTCAATCGATGTTTTTGTTTCCGCTTCATCTTCTTTGTGTTTCTACTTCATATATGATCTGCTTTAATCATTATTACTAATAAGGGAGGTCATCTAGTTTGCCTATATACTTTAATAGGTGCTCGTGTTTCTAATTCATGGGTGTATTGGTCACCCTTATTTATCCTAACTTTGTAGATGATACAATAATTCTTCAAGGCGATGGAGTATTAAGTGTAGAATTGAAGATTTCTTTTCCAATGGATTACATGAGTTTAAATTGATCCTTTTTCTGTATTTAGACTTCAGACTGACATCACTTTTTCTTTCATGCTCATTATCATCTTCATCTTCATCAATGTTGTTTTAATTTTCACTATATTTATCAATGATCCTAAGTGTTACCGATTCAAACTGGTTGACAGATTGATTTTTGTGTGTTAGTAGTTATGTATTCGATTTACATTGATTCCATGTGCTTGCTAAAATCATCTTCCCTTCAACAACTTCATATGTATTGCAATCGGAAAAAAGATGTGAAAGATACAAGTGAAACCAAAATCTCTTAGGTTTGTTTTTATGGAAGGAATGAGATGGTTATGTCTACTAAATTTGGTGTGAAACCCCAGTCATAGAACAAAAGCAACAGTTTATAGTGGCTTTCATTCACCTACAAGTGGCTTTCATTCACTTACAAGTCAAATGAGCACAACATAAAGTCCTTGTACATTATTTATACAATTGGGTTGTAAATTACTACTCATAGTTGGTAAATGTTATTAAAGAACTGCACCATCAAATATACATTCTCCTAAGTGCATAATTCCATAGGTTTTGAACTTATTAAGGTTTTCTTGACATCTCCCTTTCTTATTACCAAATCTTCTATCCCTATTTTCAAATCTATTATCTTAATATTTTCCTCATCATTCCATTTTCTTTTCAAATTATTTATTCTTCCTCTTGGTAGGAAAGTTGCATCACTGTTATAGCTCCTGCCTCAACTGCATCTAAATATATTTTTGTATTTATTAATCTTACAAATTTTGAATCTTAGTTGTTAGTCTTTATATAAGATGACTTACTTTATTCCCTTAACTAGATAATGGACCAACCTTGATATATAATTAAATATCATGACATACTCTAGTTGAATCTTCCTCTTGCTCAATTGGCTAAAAAATTTTAGTTACATCTTACCCTTTGTTGTGTAGTTATATTTATTTTATGTAAATTTTCTTTTATTTTCTTTAAAATTTTAAAATACCAATGGGACCTCCTCTTCCTTAGATATGATCTTTTTTATGTTCTTTTAGGAGGTGTCCTAACTATTTCTATTTCATTGGCAATTAGATGTCTTATTGTTTCTTCGTTAAGTTTAGCCTGGGGGCCCGGAATTGTACCCAATGTTAGTCTCTCTACTTAGATGAGTATCTTAACTATTCTCAACCACGTAATTTTTTCTTAAAACATAAAATTATTCGTATTATATATTAAAAAATATCCATAACGCATTTTATAAGAGGTAACATCTATTATTTCACCATATCTTTCAAATTGTCTAGACGTAACTACACCTCTTACATCTGTTCCTGGGATAAATCTTACACGTCGCTCCTCTTCATGGGGGTGGTGATGTAGCTTGTGAGGGTAGTATGTTCCAAAGGTTCATATTCAAAAGTGAGATATATGTTCATTCTATCTCTTTGCACCTCGCTGCAGGTAGGGATTCGGGTTGACTTGGAGTTGCTATAAGATATAATTTGATCATTATAACATGGCAACTGTAGTGGTGGTAGGTTTCTGAAATTTTGATAGGTTGATGAAAGGTCATCACCCATATCACTACTACTAGAAGATTCATTTGTGGAAAAGGTCAAATATATTTTTCCTTTCCACTTTCCTACCATGTTTTGTCATGTAACAAAGACATATAGAATTCTTTGTAACTTAGCTAAAGTCATTGAGTTAATAATTCAATGCTTAAGTATTTTGACATACTTATTCATGTAAAACAGAGGTTCTGATACCAATATGCACATTTGGGATGGGGGTTACAAGTGACCGATTGATACAAACTTCACAACAAAATGTTATTGCAATGTCATAAGTATTATATAAATAATAACTAGGTAAACCATTCTTAAAAACCTTCATTTAGAACCTTTATTAGTTCTTCAAGGTTTACCTAAGATACATAATATAAAATAACACATCACCCAGAAATACTGGTGAGCTAATACTTTTTCCATTGTTTAACATTTCTTTTTATGTCTTGAATATGTGTGAGCTCATTTACAAAACATAAAGACCTAAACATTATACATTACCATGTCTTGATTTTACACTTATCGACTACTGGAATAAACGATACCCAGTATCATTATCTCAATGTATACAATTAAAATGCCATATATGTAAAACATAGCTCAAGACTTATCAATTTGAAATAATGTGTATGTAAGGCCCCGTTCCCGGGCACCTCACAGCTCGTCTATCATGACATGTAAAACATATAATTTCATTAACTTAAATAAAACATGCAACGGAAACTTGAAATAACTTTTTCACTTTACTATGTACGCTTTTGCCAGTTAATACAACGTTAATCAATTACAAAATATCTATTGTTGTATTACATCAGAAAAGCATTAAACAAAGAATGCCATCCCAAAAGAGCTGAGTAGCCATCTCGTGCCATCCTCAGCAACCTCACCTGCCAACTGGAAACACATAAAAAGGCAGCGTTGCTGAGTGAGTTCTAGTTTCATAATAAAACATACTTTACTTTCCATTAAAACCGTTTCTTTACTTCTATGCTATCACACATCATACGTACACATAGATAATATCATTATTATCTTCTTTTCTCATTCTTTCATTCATTCGTCCTTATCTTTAACTTTCATTCATTCTCTGTCTTTCATTCGTTCATTATCTATCTTTAAGTGTCATTCATTCTCTATATTTCGTTCATTCATACTTTATCTTTCATTCATTCTCTGTACGTCTTTAACTTTCTTACTCTTTCATCTTTATCTCTTTTCCTTACATCTCCCGTAAACCTTACCTTTCTGTATCATGGTACTAGACCTAGGCCTATCATAGACCTTCTATAACGGTACATCGCACCTCTTGGCCACAGTACCTAAGGTTAAGTTTAAGGGTACCATAGCCACATGCAATATCCTTCTGTATCATGGTGCTGGACCTAGCCCTATATCATAGACCTTCTATATCGGCGCACCGCACCCTCCTGGCCACAGCACCTAGGATATGCAGCGATGGTTCTATACCATGGATGATCCCAGTGTCAAGATTTTACCCTCTTCGTAGCACACAGCCACGATTACTGAGGTCGCAAGACAGGGATTCCATTTCGAGTCTGTTGCAACACAAGGTTGCTCACCTCCTGTATTTTCGAGTCTGTTGCAACCACAAGGTCGCTCACCTCCTGTATTTTCGAGTCTGTTGCAACCACAAGGTCGCTCACCTCCTGTATTTGCTTGCAAGCCTTTATTACTCTCGTTCATTATTAATGCATGCACTCATTCATCATGTTCCTCTTTCATTATCTTTCATTTTACGTTACATAATACTTTCATTACATTTATTAATCATAACTCGTAAAGCCATGGAAAGATAAACACGTATCGAAATAAGGAACATCGACATTTACAAGTCATCAGTCATCAGCAATATATAGGGCTACACCATACTTAACATACGAACATTATGCATACACATGCAATACTATCATCATCGTGCCCAACATAACTTCTAAGCCTCGACGGTCATCTCACATGTACCTACGGAAGCTATCACATCATTACTTACCCCTGCTCTTTTCCCCGAAGGCCAGTAATTAAACTATACCTCTCCTCGTACACAACAACCCTATTTGGGTGATTGGGCACCCTTCAGTCGCATGGCCTCCATGCGTCTGAACGCTATGCGATTGGACCAATGCGGATGAGCACCCATGCGGATGAACACCCCAATCGTGCGAATGAACTCTTTATCATGCGAATGGACTCTCAGTCGTGCGAATGAACACTATGCGAATGGACTCCTATGCGAATGGACTCCTATGCGAATGGACTCCTATACGACTGAGCTCTCAGTCGTGCGAATGAACAACTATGCGAATGGACCTATGCGACTGAGCTCTTAGTCGTGCGAATGAACAGCTATGCGAATGGACCTATGTGACTGAGCTCTCAGTCGTGGGAATGAACACCTGTGCGACTGAGCACCTATGCGACTGGGCTCTCAGTCATATGACCTGTCATGCGACTGGATCCCCAGTCGTGCGATTGAACCTCAGTCATGCGATTGAACCTCAGTCGTCCTCAGTCGTACGATTGGCCCTTCAGTCGCCTAGCCCTAGCTGGGCGCAGACTTCAGTTCATCCCGAACTGCAGTCGCGATTTTCGACCTCCAAACCCTTCCAAACTTGTTCTAAGCCCAAATCAACCCTCCTAAACTTTAGGGAAACATGCTATGACAACATTCAAGCACATACAAGTCCAAAATCGCACTCTAAACACACTATACACAATCACACCCCAATGGGTCAGGCATACACATTTCAAAAATGGGTTTCTATGTGTTCCAGCATCAAATCGGTTGAAAACAAGTAAAAGAGAGGTCCTAGAACTCACATAAAGAAGGAGAAGATGAAGAGCTTCGTTTGGACTAGCTACACGATGAATTTCGAGCCCGAATCACCACTTTTCTCTCCTTTTTCTCTTCTTCCTCTCTTCTTTCCCTCTTCTCTTCTTTTGTGGCTGAATTTTACAAGTGTGGGGAGGGGGAGATGACTGCTCTCTCCCTTAACATACCCCCATTTGCCCAACTTTCGTGTGTTGACGGGTTTGGTCCCCCCGGCTTCGGACTTTATTTCTTTTTTTTCCTTTGTCGGCTACAAGAAAATATCCGGGTGTTACAAGTCCACCCCCTTATTTAGGTTTCGTCCCCGAAACCTATTATTTCTCGAACAATCGTGGGTAATGCTGTCTCATTTCCTCTTCTGTCTCCCACGTTGATTCAGATCCCTTCCTGTGCCTCCACTGTACATGCACAAGAGGAACCACTTTATTTCTCAGCCTCTTCTCTTTTCTATCGATGATTGCCACTGGTTGCTCCACGTAATTAAGCCGTTCATCTACTTCAATATCCTCCAGTGGAACAATCATGTCTTCATCTGCCAAACACTTTCTCAGATGAGATACGTGGAATGTCGGGTGAATTCCACTTAACTCATCTGGTAACACCAATCTATAGGCCACCTCTCCTACTCGAGCAATGATTCGGAAAGGGCCTATACACCTCAGGCGCAACATGCCTCGCTTTCTGAATAGAATCATACTCTTCCAAGGTGAGACCTTCAACATAACCCGGTCACCCACCTGGAACTCAATCGGTCTGCTTCGTTTATTAGCATACGACTTCTGTCTATCTTTGGCTGCCTTCATGAAGGCCTTGATCCTTTCTAGCTTTTCATTCGTAGCCTTGATCACCTCAACGCTCCCTAACTCTTTATGACCAATATCACCCCAACAAACGGGTGTTCTGCATCTCCTACCATATAGCATCCCATAGGGTGGCATACCAATGCTGGCATGATAGCTGTTGTTGTATGAGAATTTAGCTAACGGTAAGTGGCATCCCAACTTCCCCCAAAATCAATCACACATGCCCAAAGCATGTCCTCTAATGTCTGAATGGTCCTTTCTGACTGACCATCAGTTTGGGGATGATAAGCGGTGCTAATGTGTAACCTCGTCCCCATGGCATCGTGGAATTTCTTCCAGAATTTGGAGGTAAACCGGGAGTCGCGATCAAACACAATTGACACCGGCACACCATGACGAGTCACAATCTCCTTGATGAAAAGATCGGCCAACCTCTCGGATGAATAGTCTCGCGCATCGGTAGGAAGTGAGCACTCTTCGTCAAGCGGTCAACGATCACCCATATAGCATCGTACCCTTTCGGAGTACGCCGAAACTTAGTAATGAAATCCATGTGATGTGCTCCCACTTCTATTCCGGTATATCCAAAGGTTGAACCTTTCCATACGGCTTCTGGTGCTCGGCCTTCACTTGCAAACAAGTAAGGCACTTACTCACATACTCCACCACATCACGCTTCATGCCCGGCCACCAATAATCTTTCTTCATGTCTTGATACATCTTTATAGCACTGGGATGAATAGAGTATCGAGTCTTGTGAGCTTCGTCCATAATCTTCACTCGTAGATCACCAAGACGAGGAATCCACATATGTCCAAACCGGGTTCTAACACCGAGAGTGTTCTTAGCCAATTCCGCGACTAGACCTTTCATCCTTTTAGAGTTAAGATGATCCTCTTTCAGTGCCTCATCTTGAAACTCTTTAACCTGCTTCATCACATCTGAGGTCATAATCAACTGGTATGCCTTCACCCGAATCGGCTCGGGCCTCTCCTTTCGGCTAAGGGCATCCGCCACCACGTTGGCTTTGCCCGGATGGTAATGGATCTCCCAATCATAATCCTTTATAAGCACCAACCATCACCTCTGCCTCATATTCAAATCTTTTGCTCGAAGAAGTACTTCAAGCTCTTGTGGTCGGTGAAGATGGTGTACTTCGTCCCGTAGAGATAGTGCCTCCAAATCTTTAATGTAGAGACCATAACTGCTAGCTCCAAGTCATGAGTAGGATAGTTAACCTCATGAACTTCCAACTGTCAGGATGCATAGCCTATAACCTTTCCTCTTTGCATTAACACACACCCCAACCCCGAGTAGGAAGCATAAGAATAATCCACCATATCTTCACTCCATCGGGTAACGACAATACAGGAGCTTGTGTCAACCTCATCTTTAATTCTTTGAATGCTTTCTCTGAGCTTGACCCCATACAAACTTTACATCTTTCCAGGTCAACTTGGTTAGTGGAGAAGCGATTTTGGAGAAGTCTTGAATGAATCTTCAGTAATAGCCCACCAAACCCAAGAAACTGCGGATCTCGGATGGCGTCTTTGGAGAATTCCATTGCATCACCGCTTCCACCTTTTCCGGATCCACCATAATCCCCTCCGGGTTCACCACATGACCCAAGAACTGAACTTCGCGCAACCAGAACGTGCACTTAGAGAACTTGGCATACAGTTTCTCCCTTCTTAACGTCTCCAACACTTCTCGAATGTGACCGGCATGTTCTATCTCGCTCCTTGAATAAATCAGGATATCATCAATAAACACAATCACTGATTTATCCAACATTGGCTGACACACTCGGTTCATCAGATCCATAAAAGCAGCTGGCACATTGGTCAAACCAAAACACATAACGAGGAACTCGTAGTGACCATAGTGCGTACGAAAAGCTGTTTTAGGAATATCCTACTCTTTCACCTTTAGCTGATGGTAGCCCGATCGAAGATCTATCTGTGAAAACCAACTGACACCTTGAAGTTGATCGAACAAATCATCTATCTTCGGCAACGGGTACCGATTCTTCACTGTCAACTTGTTCAGCTCGTGGTAGTCTATGCACATCCTCATACTACCATCTTTCTTCTTTACAAATAAGACCGGAGCACCCCAAGGAGAGATACTTGGTCTAATGAACCCTTTATCAAGCAGCTCTTGCAACTTCCCTATCAATTATTTCATCTCTGTCGGAGCCAATCAATACGGTGACTTGGCAACAGGTTAGGCACCAGGTATTAGATCAATCTGAAATTCGATCTCTCAGTCGGGGGCAATCCCGATAAGTCTTCCGGGAACACATCTGGAAAATCACACACAACCAGAACATCGGATAGTTGTGTTGTTGGTGTTTCTACATCCTTTACATAACACAAGTAGGCGCTGCACCCGCACGTCACACACTTTCCTGCCACCGCCATCGAGATCACTTTCGGGATCGTCATGACCCGATCCCCATAAACAGTTACCGAACTCCCGTCAGGCGCTATCAAACGAATCATCTTCTTTCGACACACTATATTCGCCTCGTAGTCCGCCAACCAATCCATTCCAAGAACCAAGTCGAAACCACCTAAGGTCATCACAAATTGTCTAATCGGAAATCTATGACCCTCTAATTCCACATCACAACCCTCTATCATCTCTGAAATCCTGGTAGACTTACCTATGGCAGTTTCTACATCAAATGGCAACTCAACACGTATACTACTAACAGGCAGTTTAGCACAGAAAGAAAAGTAGGGGGCTTGCACCTCATAAACGCCCCATAATTACAGCCTCGTGCTGACTCATGCACAGGCTCCTCCTCTTCCTCTTCATCATCAGAAAGAACCGTTTCCGGCTCTGGTTGCTCCTGTCTTCCTGAGGACCTATTTCTCTTTCCTGGACAACCTTTATCACTTCGGTCACCACAGACGGTAAGATCGTCTGCATGACCTGATGCACCTCTTCGACCGCTGCCTCTTTTACCGAGGCTCTCAGATTGGCGCTCTCGTCTACACCCTCCGGATGAGGGGTCTCGGGTTCTTCAGGAACCTCCTTCTCGACTCTAGGCCTTCCTCTTGTGGCTCATAGTTCAGCAACACGTCTGCCACCACCTCCACCACATGAAGCTTTGGATGATCTACCACCGGTCATCCTCTATCACACACTGAAAGATTCAAGCACTAACACGGTCATTCAAGGGAATAGCTCACTTTATGTCAAGTATGGTAAGTCCCTAATTACAGTGGCCAGTTGTGATTAGCCACTTACATTACTCTTCGCACCCCGAGCATTACCTGTCCAGACTACATCAGTATCTAAATCTACCAGCAACACATAAACACATAACATGCGCATATAATACCGGTTAACTTTAAGAAAATACCTGATGGCACGCAGCTAATCAGATTGGCATCCCTTCCCTTTCCGTCCTATTATCAGTTTAAGTTTAGGTTTAGTTTGAAAATTTATCCGTTTCACTTAAACTTTGGCTCTGATACCAACTTGTAAGGCCCCGTTCCGGGGCACCTCACAGTTGGTCATTCATTGCACATAAAACATATATTTGCCTTAACTTAATAAAATCATGCAGCGGAAACTTTAAATAAACTTTCAAATTACTGTAAATGCTTTTGCTAGTTAATACAACGTTCATCAATTACAAAATACATATTGTTGTATTACATCAGAAAAGCATTATACAAAAGAATGCCATCCCAAAAGAGCTGAGTAGTCACCTTGTGCCATCCTCAGCAACACTACCTGTCAACTGGAAACGCATAAAAAGTCAGCGTTGCTGAGTGAGTTCTAGTTTTATAATAAAACATACTTTCTTTCGTAAAACCGTTCTTACATACATGCGATCACACAACATACGTACACATAGATAATATTATCATTATCTTTATTATTAATTCATTTTCTTTTGTTCATGTACCGTGCATCGTTAACATTCACATTCTTTCGTAACTCTTTCTTTCATTCGTACGTTTCTTACTTTTGTTCATACATTCATCACATTCGTCCGTACGTGTGTTACATTCATTCATACGTTCATTACATTCATTCGTACGTTCATTACTTTCATTTGTACGTTCATTACTTTCGGTGACATGTACAGTACCCCGAACATTATGCACTATAGCTGGTGCTGGACCTGTGGTAATTAATCACGATCATTATGCACGAAGCTGATCCAGTCACCTAGGGTAAGTACATGCACCATTTATCCTTCCTCTTTCATTCTGGATCAATGCCATGTGCTATACCCCGAACATTGTGCATGAGTGCTGGTGCTGGACCTGTGGTAATTAAATCACGAACATTGTGCACGAAGCTGATCCAGTCACCTAGGGCAAGCGGCAAGGATTCCATACATATGGTCAATCACAAAGATTGAACCCCAGTGTGCATCCTTCGGGGTAGCTAACCCGCACACCGTTGAGCTAACACCTTCATAGGGTGTGCACCTCCATACATTTGCTTGCAAGCCTTTTCTTACTACCATTCATTCGTTCGTTAATGCATGCATTCATTCATCACGTTACTCTTTCATTATCTTTCACTTTACATTACATAATACTTTCGTTTCATTCGTTAATCATAACAGGTAAAGTCACGGAAAGATAAACACGTATCGAAACAAGGAACATCGACATTTACAAGTCATCAATCATCACCATCTATCATGGCAACATCATACTTAACATACCTACATCGTGCATATACATACAATACTACGTCATCGTGCCCAACGTAACATCTAAGCCTCGACGGTTATCACACATGTACCTATGGGAGCTATCACATCATTACTTACCCCTGCTCTTTTCTGGAAGGCCAGTAATTGAACTATACATCTCCTTGTACACAACAGCCCTATTTGGGCGATTAGGCACCCTTCAGTCACATGGCCTCCATGCGACTGAACACTATGCGATTGGACCAATGCGGATGAGCATCCATGCGGATGGACACCCAATCGTGCGAATGAACTTTCTATCGTGCGAATGAACACTATGCGAATGGGCCCCTATGCGACTGAACCGTCAGTCATGCGATTGAACAGCCATGCGAATGGACCTATGCGACTGAGCTCTCTGTTGTGTGAGTGGACACCTATGCGACTGAGCACCTATGCGACTGGGCTCTCAGTCGTATGACCTATCATGCGACTGGATACCCAGTCGTGTGACTGAACCTCAGTCGTCCCTCAGTCGTGCGATTGCACCTCAGTCGTCCCTCAGTCGTGCGATCGGGCCTCCAGTCGCCTAGCCTTAACTGGGCAGCGATTGCAGTTCATCCCGAACTGCAGCCGCGACTTTCGACCTCCAAACCCTTCCAAACTCATTCTAAGCCCAAATCAACCCTCCTAAACTTTAGGGAAACATACTATGACAACATACAAGCACATTCAGGTCCAAAATCGCACTCTAAACACGCTATACACAATCACACCCAAATGGGTCAAACACACACATTTCAAAAACGATTTTATATGTGTTCTAGCCCCAAAAACAGTTGAAAACAAGTAAATGAGGGGTCCTAGAACTCACACAAAGAAGAAGAAGATGAAGAGCTTTGTTTGGACTAGCTACACAATAAATTTCGAGACCGAACCACCACTTTTCTCTCCTTTTTCTCTTTTCCTCTCTTCTTTCTCTGCTTTCTTTCTTTTTGGCTGATTTTGCAAGTGTGGGGAGGGGAGATGGCTGCCCCCTCCCTTAACATGCCCCCATTTTCCCTTCTTTCACTCGTTGGCGGGTTTGGTCACCCGACATCGGACTTTATTTCTTTTTTTCTTTCGTCGGCTTTAAAATAAATAACCGGGCGTTACAAGTCCACCCCACTTTTTAGGTTTCATCCCCGAAACCTGTCATTCCTCAAACCATCATGGGTAATGTTGTCTCATTTCCTCTTCTGTCCGCCACGTGGACTCGGATCCCTTTCTGTGCCTCCACTGTACACGCACAAGAGGAACCACTTTATTTCTCAGCCTCTTCTTTTTTCTATCTATGATTGCCACTGGTTGCTCCACGTAATTGAGCCGTTCATCTACTTCGATATCCTCCAGTGGAACAATCATATCTTCATCTGCAAAACACTTTCTCAGATGAGATACGTGGAATGTCGGGTGGATTCCACTTAACCCATCTGGCAACTCCAATCTATAGGCCACCTCTTCTACTCGAGCAATGATTTGGAAATGGCCTATATACCTCGGGCTCAGCTTGCCCCGCTTTCTGAACCAAATGATACCCTTTTAAGGTGAGACCTTCAACATAACCCGGTCACCCACCTAGAACTCAATCGGTCCGCGTCGTTTATCCACGTACGACTTCTGTCTATCTTTGGCAACCTTCATGAAGGCCTTGATCTTTTCAAGCTTTTCCATCATAGCCTCAATCACTTCGACGCTCTCCAATCCCTTCTGACCAATGTCACCCCAACAGCGGGTGTCCTGCATCTCCTACCGTATAGCATCTCATAAGGTGGCATACCAATGCTGGCATGATAGCTATTTGTTAGGACCGTGTACCACGGAGTACTAACTGATTCAACGTGAAACTGAATCAAATAGCACGTAATTCTATTTGATTGGTGATCCAATCAGGGAGAACGTTAACCGGATCAAAACTAAGGATTAGAAAACATTAAGAATTGATTAGCAATGATTAGGAACGCTCTATGAAGTTGGAAGGGATGCTCTGTGAGAACTGGGACGGATAGGGTTGTGAATTATCAAAGTGTTACATTTTTTCACAAATTAAATGGTATTTATAGGTTACAGCTTTCATTCGTATGACTGAGCCAAGCGACTGGCTCAGTCGTGCGACTGAGCCATACGATTGATTCATTCATACGACTGAGTCAGTCTTATGACTCAATCGTGCGATTGACTTAATCACCTGGTTCAGTCATGCGATTGGCCCATTCGCATGGTCCAGTCGTGCGACTGAATCAGGATCCTTAGTTAAACACATTCTCGAACCTTTAATGATTCAGAACTATGTCCATCAACTGTAAACCTATATAACATAGTCATATATGTGTGTAACAATAAATAATATTAATAGATATAACATTAAACAACTAATAAACATTCATAGAAGAGTTTTTCATTACATAGATTCAACATTACATATGGGTTACAAGATGGAAGTCTATTACATTTATGCTCTCTAGACTAGAACTGGGGACATGTATACCAACAAACTCCCCCTTGGACCTAGTTCTATCTACACTTTGACTTCCTTCTTGAACTCTTCACATCTCTTCACCCTTTCTTCTCTGGAAACTTCAACATGAATATCAAGTGCGAAGCATAGACGTATAACATGTTGAAATTGAAGTGCTTGCACGATATCCTGTGTGTCAAAAAATAATGGCCACTTGTACAAGATGTAGACATCTGAAGCAGACTAGTTGGTTAGCCACATAGGGTCGTACACCCTAATCGTCTCTATCTTCCCTTCTTTATCCAAAACAATGATAGCCTCACCAGTGCGCTAGTCATAATACCACCATTTAAAATGGGGTGCAAAATCTTGTGGCATCTCCCTCAGTGGAATACGCGACATTGTGCGCGGAGGGTGCCATCTCAAAACCACCTTTGGTCTTCCGGAGGTGGGGTCAACCTCTGTCTTATGAATCAACCTTTTAGGCTATTGAGGTTTAAAATTGACCCACCTCGTAAGGTACTCCTTCTTCAGAGCCTTCTCGAACCATCCCGATATCTTTCCGGGGACAGCATACAGGAGGCACAAGTTGGCTAGACAGCTTAGCTCAAATCCAGGGAGAGTTTTCAGATCGTGTGGGAATTTGAAATACTCTATTCCCTTCTCCCTCTTTACAGCGTATACTTTGAGGTCCTCAAAGTATGCCCAGCTGATAATCTTGCCTGACACCTTCTGATGTTTCTTTACCTCGTAGAGCTTGGTGTAGGCATTTGTCTTTGTAGGCGCTCGTTGTTTCTTCATTTCCTCCAGGCAGGCTGCCCACTCAACCTTTTTAGATGCTAGATAAGCATCATCTGCCTGAGGATCCTCTGCTATAGCCTCTTTAGTAGCAGTCATCTTTTCAACTTTATCGAATGTAATGCTGTCAAATGTATCTCCCAGATCTGGTAGTACTTCGCCTTCAGCGTTAGTGTAATGGGGATAATGATCAACAGTCACATCCTCTATTTCCACCTCGTCGACATCCTGTAGCTCCTCATCACTGACTACGTCGACCTCGGGAGCATCCTTTACCAGCTCATCTGGATTTAGACTGAATAGTTCTGCAATCTGCTCATCAGTCAAATCATGTATGATCTCAACCTCTTCAAGCGTGTAGCTGACAGAACGATGTACTATCCCTTGCAAATCGAGAATCATTTTCAGTTGATTCTTGATTTGTCAAAGGGGTACCACATCGTGCTCTTCAGCCTGTTTTGATGAACCTATTAATGAATTAACCAAACACAATACAAGTTAGTATACATTAAGCACATAACAATATGGATTTAACTTTTCATTTATTTAATTTAAACACATATTTAATACATGATTTCAATAAAAAAAGTTTAATAATAAATAGACATCTAATCCTGAACTTTGCCTTGAATCATCGCTGGATCATTGGTAGAGGGGGAGGTAGGCGGGGCAGCAGCTGAAGCTCCCTGGTCTTGTTTCCTCTTAGTTCTTTGCTCTTGACCAGGAGCAGAGGCAGATGCAGCTGCATCCCCTTCATCATCATCACCATCCTTGCCTCGATCCTCGCCATCACCCCCCTCATCATCATCATCACTCTCATCTTCTTCATCATCATCCTCATCATCATCACCGTCGTCATCTCCTTCATCTATCTTCAATGGCTCATCCTGCGACCCTTTCAGCTTCAGCAAGATCTTCTTATTAGCAGACTTGAACTCCTCAATCTTCTGATTGGACATGACGTGTTGCTCCTGGAGTTGGGAGATCTGCTCAGCCTGCTGAGCAATATGCTGAGCTTGAGAAACATTTTGCTCCTCAAGCTGATAAAGCCTAGCCGACTTCTCCTCGTCGGCAGCTAGCAGCTTTAGCACCATTCGGTTAAGTGCTACAAGCTGTTCCTCCACTCCTATAGGAGGGAGGGATGATCCTGTGGGGAAGGAGGATGGGCCGGCTTGGTGGCTAGTGGTGGTAAAGATTGGGGGTGGTGTAGATGTGGTAGGTGGTGTAGTGGTGGTGGTGAAGATTGGGGGTGGTATAGTGGAGGTAGGTGGTGTGGTAGTAGTGGGTGGAGGAGTGGTAGTGGGTGGTGGATTGGTAGTAGGGTTGGTTGTGGTAGTGATGGTGGCTGTGGAGGTAGTGATAAGGGTGATCCTCCTTCGCTTGGGCTTCAGCCTATGTGTCTGAGCCATCCGTTTCCTCCGAGTCCCCCTGGACCCGGAGGCTCCCCCTCGACTACTGGGAAGGCTGGGGTATATGATGGGTCGACAGTAGAACCCCCAGACCCTCCCGGGCGTCCACCAACTGCCCTGATTCCTTGCTCAGTAGCAACTACCCGGCTTCCCACCGTCCGGGTGAGAGGCTCTTCATCTGACTCCTCCTCCTCCTTGATATGGAAATCAGGGTGAATAGGAGTGGTTCGGGTCCACCCTGACCATCCCCTCCCTGATCAGTATCATGATCATCACCGTCAGAGTCATCGGACGGTAGGGCATTCTGCTTAACATCCGAGTCAATGTCATCGTGACGCCACTTTCTCCTAGCTAGCGCCACGTAATCCTCACGGGCCAAATGCCCAAACAATCTCCTCACCGGGCTTCACCTGCTTCCCCCGGTATACCTTCATTCTCCCTAGTGTCGTGTCATCCATAACTTCCAGCATGACTGCATCATCTTTCTCCTTAGGCAGTTCGGGGAGTTTCTGCTCGGTAATCATCTGAATGAACTTAGGGTACATACAGAAACTCTCCTTCCCCTTTTCCTCGATGTTCTCCACCAAGTAGGTGAAGATCATCCTGGAGAAGCTAAAAGGATGGTTCAGTACCAGTGCAGCGTAAGCATTCTACATCTGATCTGACAACTCATCAAAGCCACCCTTCCTTGATGCGATGCATCGGAGAAGGACATGTGCCAAGTATTTGAACAGGGGGCACAAGTTGCTCTTGTTGAGCATACTTGTGTTTATGTCCCCAGAATACTTGGCTCTCAGAAAGCAGCCACGAACGGTGATGGGATGTAATCTAGTGGGGCAATTAGCATCATCCCCAAGCTCTAGAACCGACCATATATCTTCTTTAGAGATCTGAATGGCCTCTCCAAAGATCAAACTCCTGATCGTGTAGGGATTAGTAGATCTGTCCACAGCAGCGTTTTACCAGAACGCATGCTGTACCGATCGGTAAGGAGTGCAAGGTGCTGAGATAGCACGAGAGATCCTCGAGCGTCGTAAAAATGAGATAATCCCAGCAAACTCCGTAGAGTTGCGGGAAGTCAGATCGAGACAAGCACAAATGTTGTGCTTAGAGCTCATAGGTCATCTGCTCGCCATCTGTGACCCAAGGTAAATAAACGTTAGTACATGTCAGAGTATTCCAGACTTGTTTCATGTAATTAAAAATTTTGTTCAGTCGTGCGACTGAACTGGGCGATTGAATCTAGTCGTGCGACTGAGCTGGACGATTGAGCTCTGGTCATGCGATTGGGCTCATACGTACGACTGAGTCAAGCGATTGGGCTTAGTCGTGCGATTACTCATGCGTTTACTTCAGTCGTGCGATTGAGCTTAGACGTATGATTCATTCGTACGATTGAACCATTCGTCCATCTCAGTCGTGCGATTGAGTCTAGTCGTCCTGCTCAGTCGTGCGATTGGAGTTCATCAGTGTGTCCAATCACATGACTGACTGTTTGTTCATTCAAATTTGATTTTTGAGCAATTTTTGATATTAAACATTGAGAAATGACTCATTTGGTTCGCAAATGACCGATTAAGCTTCTAATAACTTTTATTTGTTCAGAAGACTTAGATTTAGTGGTGTATTTGTCTTTCTTGTTTTGGTTTTAAGTTAGGGCACAGTCCGATCAATTTTACGTTGTAGTAACTGGTTTGTCATCCAATACATGTCGTGTAGTACCTATGGAATAGAAACCAATGGTCAGAAAGTGTCAAAATGGGTGAACGAAGATCAAATGAACTTTTGGCGGAGTTTGGTTTAGGTCGTGCGAATGGTGAGCGATTTGAGAGAATGAGGCGAATGAGACCGACTCCCCCTCAATTTATACCAAGGCAGCCTTCAGTCGTGCGACTGAACCTAGTCGCACGATTGAGTCGTGCGACTGAGATTCAGTCGTACGACACGTCCATTCGGTCATCACCAGTCGTACAATTGAGGTTCATTCGTGCGACTGTCACAGTCGGTTACCTCCAATCGTGCAATTGGGCTCATTCGTATAGTCCATTCGTACAACTGGTCCATACTCATGGTCCAGTCGTGCAAATGGGTTCATTCGTATGGTCCATTTGTACGACTGGTCCATACTCATGGTCCAGTCGTGCGAATGGGTTCATTCATATGAAGTTTTTCCTTTTTGACCCATGAACACTAATACCCTTATTTCAATAGATAAAACATTTTTGATCAATTTACCGTTCGATACTTAGTTCCATATAATAGTAGATAAAACATTATGAGTAGTTGATCATCTCAGACATGATCAATTTTAGATTAAACCTGTTGATCACCTCATACATGATCCATTTATCCACCTGATCATCTCAGACATGATCCATTTATCCACCCGATCATCTCAGACATGATCCATTTATCCACCTGATCATCTCAGACATGATCCATTTATCCACCTGATCATCTCAGACATGATCCATTTATCCACCTGATCATCTCAGACATGATCATTTTACCTTTTCAGAAACAATTTATTTTAGATTAAACGTTAAGTTCATATTGTGACATTTTCTGCAATGAGTAGCATAGCACAGTCCGACACTGACACACTTTACAAATAAATTAAAAGACTAAACTAAGTAACTCACTAAACTTGTTTTTGTGATTTTGTTAGGGTTGGGTAGACAAGCCTATTAGCATTAACATCATTTCAAAGACAGATTCAAATGGAATCAGACAGGCATAAACTCAATTACTTGGAACTTTTTATATCTATTGAAAAGGAAACTAACATATTACATATCACAGTTTCTCATTCATCTGAGACTTCTAAATTCTAACTGAGAATCATGCTTGATTTAATATGTAACACACGTTGATTATCAACATCAGGCGGTGCATCCACGACAATTGTCAGTATACTTGTCCACTTAAATCCATACACAGACTTTTGACACACATCGGTGATGTATTAGGTTATATTATTTCAACCAACATTTGTTGATCCCATGCTTATATGGTAATCAACATTCCTTAGGAGACTCTTGAGCGGTCTACGGGTATTTTGACAAGAAGAAACTATTGTTAGAGCTTTCACAGAGAAGCCAAGCCTCAGGTCAGTGCCATCGCACAGTAGAGAGGCGGCAAACAACAGTGAATTCTAGAATATGTAGGTTATGCTTATCCTCAGGTCAGTGCCATCGCACGACAGAGAGGCGGCAAACAACAGTGAATTCTAGAATATGTAGGTTATGCTTATCCTCAGGTCAGTGCCATCGCACAACAGAGAGGCACACAACCTATCTCCTTGTTAGAGCATTTCTTATTTTTCTTTTGCACATAACACACCAACAACATAAGTTATCAGCTTGATTGTGTTTGTATTCAATTTTTTTCATGCTTTGCTCTTTTTGTGGTCATCTGCACACCTTTGGTGGCGATAATTTGCTCATCATCCATTATTGAAAATAACTGATTGTGTTAACCAGTGATAAGATGGGAACCCACAGTTGGTTGAACAATTTAGTTTAAATTTAGCTCACCAATGATGTCTACTAGTCTATTGTGTTGAATCTACCGACACATCGTATAGTGAACTAGCACCTCCCTAGATCGACTTTCTCCGTGTCTTTACAGTAACACACAAGCGTACTATTATTTTCCCATTTTGTTAGACTTAGAATTCTCTGACTAACAATTTTCTGTGATTTAATTAAACTAAAATTCTAAAAAATGTAAAATCTTTTTGGTGTTCCAAGTAACTAGACGTCTGTGTACTATCACTTTCCATTGTGTAGAATTACAGTATTGTCTTTGTTGTTTTTGCCTTTTAGATTATCTGCCCTTCCCCTTTTTTTGTTTAAGTAAATAAATACAGAAAGTAACCTAATCTCCCCCTAAAATTCTAAAAAAGAAAATCTTTTTTTGTTTTTGGATTTTTATAAGACAAGGAAATTAAAAAAGTAAAGATTGAAAATAAAGCAGAACTCGTGTCAGACTATGCATCTGTGTCTTCAGAGATAATGTCACTTTTCTTTTTCACGCCGTTGACCTCTAACAAATAGAAAAATCTGGGTTTATCAAACGGTTTAGTGTAGAGGTCAGCACGTTAAAAATCTGTGTTTATCTTAACCACATCGATTAATTGTTTTCATAGCAGTCACGTTTGAAGTGATACTTTATGCCGATGTGTTTAGTTTTAGGGTGTTGAACCGGATTTCTAGTGACAGCTATGGCAGCAGAGTTATCAACATAGATAGGGGTGTTAGAGAATTGCAAACCATAGTCCCGCATTTGCTGTTGGATCCAGATAATCTGAGAGAAGCAGCTTGCAGCAGCAACGTATTCAGCTTCACAGGTTGATAAGGCAACCGAGGTCTGCTTCTTGCATTTCCACGTGACTAAACGCCTTCCAAAAAACTGACACCCTGCTGATGTAGAATTGAAGTTCATCTTACAGCCACCATAGTCGGAGTCACTATACGCCGTGAGCTCAAAGTCATCGTCATGAGGATACCACAACCCCAGTGTTGGGTTACCTTCAGATAATGAAAGATTCTTTTCACCCCGATCAGATGATTTACTTTCGGTTTTGCTTGATATCTGGAGCATAAGCATGTGGCATACATTATATCTGGACGGGAGGCAGTGAGATACATGAGAGATCCGATCATCCCACGATACATAGTGGCATCCACCAAATCCCCATTCTCATTAGGAGCCACATCATGATTTGTGGCGAGTGGGGTACCGACAGCAGTGACATTTTCAATATCAAAGCGACTAAGAATGTCTCCGACATACTTAGTCTGATGCAGAAAAATACCGGTAGCTGTCTGATCCACCTGTAATCCCAGGAAGAACTTCATTTCTCCCATGGCCCTCATTTCAAATTTTGCCTTCATCACAGATTCAAATTCCTTACATAGATCTTCGTTTCGCGAACCGAAGATTATGTCATCCACATAAATCTGCATCATTAGTAAATCTCTGTCTCGTTCTTTGATAAATAGCGTGCAGTCAGTCACACCCCTGCGAAATCCGTGCTTCAGCAGGTGAGTGGAGAGCTTTTCATACCAGGCTCGAGGAGCCTGATGTAGCCTATACAGAGCCTTGTCCAACTTGTAGACTCTGTCCCGATGATAAGGATCTTCGAATCCCTCGGGTTGACTGACATAGACCTCTTCACGGATTTCCCCGTGCAAGAATGCACTCTTTACATCTAGTTGATAGACTTTGATCTTCATATAAGATGCGTAGGCTAGAAAGATACGGATTGCTTCCATTCTAGCTACTGGTGCAAAGACTTCATTATAATCGACTCCCTCGACTTGTCTGAAGCCTTGAACAACCAACCGTGCCTTTTTCTGATAACGAAACCTTGGTCATCCTTCTTGCAGCGTAGCACCCATTTGGTGCCTATCACTTTGACTCCTCTGGGCCGGTCAACGAGTGTCCACACTCCAAGCTTCTTGAACTGTAGCAGCTCCTCTTGCATAGCATTGACCCAAGCCTCATCCTTCAGGGCATCGCTTACGTGTGTGGGTTCGACTTGAGAAACAAAGCATCTGAAAGCCCCATCATTCACGTAGCCCTTTTCCATAATTGCAGCGTAATCAGTAGAGTACAACTGATTTCTCGTCTGCACACCGGAGTGTAGATCTCCAATGATAGCCTCCGGCGGATGATTCATACTGATTTCTCGTAGGGATGACAACTTCAGTATCCAGATTTGTGACAGGAGGTTCAGTATCTGTATTTCCAGATGCATGTTCAGTAGCTGATGAGCTTCCTTCTTGATCAACATTTGGTGCAAAGCCTGTCTCAGCTGCTTCTTCATCATCTGATGAGTCATCACTATCGTCCTGATCAGTTGTTGAAGATCCCGATGAACCACTCGCAGGTGTTGTATTGCTAGTATCTAGATTCGGTGTGTTTAAAACATCGTGCATCATCTGAGTAGCAATTTCTTCATCTGAATCTATCTGAGGAAGATTGAATGATTTGAAAAAGCCATCGTAGTCGAAGAAAGACGATGGACCTTTTCCAGCAGGGAGGATGGTGAATCGTTGAACGCCGACATTGCACCATACTTCTACCTGACCTGTTGAGTTGTTGTAAACTCGTTTGTCTGGTATGTTGTATCCTAGAAAGATCCCTGATCTGCCTTTTCACTGAACTTGCCCTCTGGAGTTTTCTTCAGTAGCGTACATGGAGCGCCGAATGGTTCCAGATACTCCAGGTTAGGTTTACGCTTCTGTAGCAACTCATAGCAAGTCTTCCTACGCCTCTTGACTACTGACACACGATTGAGTGTGTAGCATGCGTTGGCAACAGTTTCATTCCAGAACTACACTAGCAGCTTTGAATCTTCCAACGTAGTCCAGGGAGTCTCGATCAAGCTCCTGTTCTTCTACTCAACAACTCCATTCATCTATGGTGTGTATGCAGAGGTGAACTGATGAACAATTCCCTTTTCTTTGCAAAAAGCATCCATCCACTAATTCTTAAACTCTGTTCCATTGTCTGAGCGAATCTTCCTAACCTTCAGCTTGTAGAGCGACTCCAGTGTAGTAACTACCACCTTGAATGACTCAAAGGTTTCTGACTTTGCCTTCAGAAACATCACCCAAGAGAACCGTGAGTAGTCATCTGTGACTACAAAGCAGTACCGGTCTCCGGCGATACTCTTCGTGCTGACAGGACCGAATAGATCCATATGCAGTAGCTCCAGGGGCATCTCGATAGAATTGACGAGCTTGGTCTTGTGAGATTTCCTGTTCTGCTTTCCCTTCTTGCATGAGACACAAAAATCAGGAAGTTTGAAGTTCTTTATAGGAACTCCATCAACTAAGTTGTTATGAATCAGCTGATTCATCTTCATGTGATTAATATGTCCCGTTCTCCTGTGCCATGAGATGGAATCCTTCTCTGTAGCTTTAGACAAAAAACATTGAACAGTATACATACTAGTAGAAGCATTATTAGACATATCTAGAGCATACAGGTCATTATACCCTGATGCTGACATTAATACCTGCTCCTGTGGAATCTCCATCTCTTTCTTCAGAATGTAGCACTTCTGATTGTCGAACATAACTTTGAAGCCCTTATCACATATCTGAGACACTGAAAGCAGATTGTTTTCCAATTGCTGAACAAAATTCACTTTATCAAACCTTACCTTTGCATTACCTACTTCTCCCTGAGCGGTAATGTATCCTCCTTTGTTTCCAGCAAAAGAAATGTGTCCCCCTTTAATTTGTTTGACATTGAAAAGGAGAGACTTATTTCCCGTCATGTGCCTGGATGCCTCGCTGTCTACTATCCATGTGTTGGTAGAAGCACTATAGCGGACAACCTGCACATAATAGAAAATTATTAGTTAAGGAGGGGGACCTAAGCCTTGACTGGCTTGGGTTTCCCAGAGGCATCACACAACAAGAACTCGACCCACTGTCCTTTGTCAGTAGGTGGGACCTCAAGCTTCAACTTATCCATGCTTTAAGACACATCAGTTGTTTTGGCTTTCCACAAACCATCCCTGTGAAAGGATTGTTTATGATAAACTGTGAAAGGATTGTTTATGATAAACCGAAGATTGATTTACAGTTTGAACCTTAGGTTTAGTTTCAAAAATAGATTTCACCCCAGGCATCACAGACTTGCCAGTGACTTATCTGTGTTGTCTTTGGCATTGAGGAGATGTAAAAGACCTAGAATGTGTTTTAGACCTAATAAGAGTTTTTGATCTAACGGGAGTCTTAGATCTCTGTTTTGAAAACTGTTTAACATCATTGTCTAGTTCAACTTTAATTTTGGGTGTCGGATAGCGTGGACAATTTGAAGAGATGTGACCGCGTTGTCCACAAGTATAGCATGATCTCCTTTCAACAGGACTAGGAGATCTCTTATGGGGCGGTGAGTAAACCACAGGTACTGACTGTTTGGTCTCACTCCTTTGATTTTCACCTTCCTTGACAAATTTTACTTGTTTAACGTTATGGGTGTTTTGTCATTGAAGATGGTGGTTATCTTGCTTAACTGGTTTAGTTTGAGGGGTTTTGGAAATCATAGGTTGTGTGTTAACAGATTTTGAACCCAATCCAAGAGATGCTTGAACATTCTCTTTCACCCGGTTTTCAGTGATGGTTTTACCAGTTGTGCCTGATGTTGATGTTTTCTGATCAGGAGCCGGAGGAGCAGGTTTAACTGTTGTGTCCGGATAGCTGACCAGTGGAGTAGTCACCACATGGTCCTTTATTGGATTATTATTAATTGGACGTTGTTTGGTGTTCAAAAGGATCTCATGTGGTGGAGGCACAACCTTGTAACCCAAACCTTCCCCATTGTTGCGTTCCTTAACCAAGTTTTTCAAAATATGCGAAGAACTAGCTAGACTGTGAAGTTTTTGCTTTAAAGACTCATTTTCAACTTGCAAAACAACTCTGTCTTTTTTAGTTTCTTCAATTGTCTTTAAATAAAACTTGATATCATTTTCTTGGTTAAACGCAACAACCTCAATTTCTTTTAATTGTTTCTTTAACGCTTCAAATTTCTCCTAATAGCTGCTTTCGTTTTATTTTAACACTTTATTTGCCTTAGTGCACAATTTTAAGTCTTTTACTAAGTTATCATTATGATCTAATAACCTAGCATATTTCAGATCAATGTTTTCCCTATATTTATCACATTCAACACAAGCATGTTTAATAAACAAATCATCCTTTGATTCTACATGTGTAGATGTAGATGTTCCAGCCATGAAAGCATTTTGAGGTTCCGATTGTGCTTCAGATTTAGCATTCAGTTCATTTTCAACAATTTGATCAACAGCAGCTAAGTCTTCATCCAAATCAGCACTTGGTAGCTAGGATTGGAATTTGTGTTTCTATTCACTTTCATTCTCGTCAAAATATCAAATGTTTCTAGATCTTTAGAACTCATACTAGATAGAAAATCGGTCCCATACCCCCCGCGAACTGACTACTTGGGATATTACCACCTTTTCGTTTAGTATTTCCATTTGTGAAAGTACTATATACCTTAACCATCAGTTTCCTACTTGAGCTAATTGCACCCAGGGCCTTTGACGCGTGAACGTTTGATGTTTTACCAATATTTTAAAAGATAAACATCAAATATATTTTGAAGATATATGTGGAATTCTTGTTTCGTGTTAGTTGAAAATTTTTGATTTTCATTGCTTAAATTAAAATCATAAATTTGTAGGGCCCTGATCCCAGGAAACCTCACAGTTGGTCATTCACAGCAAAAACATAGATTTAAAACATTCGTTTATGTATATATGTATATATATTACAGCGGAAAGATATAGTAATTGCAATTCATTACAACATAGTTAAATTAAAATATAAACATTGTCTTTAAACATCAAATAGTCTTTAAAATCCTCTTAAATTCTACTTCATCAAGGATGCCAGTCTTTCGATGCCAAGAAGCTTTAGATCCATGCTCCCATCCCATAAGCCCTAACGCTCACCTGTCAACTAATACGCATAAAAAGTCAGCTTCGCTGAGTGAATTTAGGTTTACTTTGTTAAATAACTTTTGTAAGAGGTATTAGCTTTAACATTTGAAAATAATCATCATCTATCAGAACATTGATACACACGGGTTATCGCTTTATCGGTGCTTTGCCATTACTTATTAATTATTACTCTTCTTTATCCGTCAATTCCCAGTTACTATCGGTGCCTATGATAAACACAGGACTTTACCGACACGCCAATTTAGGCCTTACTGTCGTAACCAAACAGGCCATTATTGTCATTCCAATCCAGGCCTTACTGACCTGCCTGTTCGAGCCTTTACTTTATCATTGTTAGGGCACAACAGATGCAACCCTCCTTTATCAATTGCTTGCAAGGCTTTACTTTTATCAAGGTACACGTTATGGGCCCAATAACAGTTCTTTAAGTTTCACTTATATCTTTAGTTCACACGCACTTAACACATAATAATAAGCAAACTCTTAGTCTAAGCATTCACATTTCATCAACCATGAGAGATAAAGCAGATAATTGACCCTTCGGGGATAGTGGGGGTTCGGGGGCGGCAGCCCCTAATAGCGGGGTTCTAGGGGCGGCAGCCCCTGGTGGGGTCCAAGGGGCAACGCCCCTTGCTGGGGCCCGAAAATTATTTTGAACTATTTAAATGGCTGGTTTTACTTTAGAAAATTTTATTTTCTTGATAAAAGGTCTTAAAAACCGTCATCATAAAAGTATGTATTTTAGTATGCATATCACCCCAAAACATTGAAAACGGGTTAAGGAGGGGTCTAGAACTCACCTGAACTTAGCAAAATAGCTTCAATTTAAGTTACTTAAGTTATAGTCCGAATACACGAGCTGCACGGAAGTTAATTCACAAAAATGTCATTTTCTTCACAATTTCGCTGCCTGTTTCACTAGCAAGTTCGCTGTCAGTTTCGCTGGCAGTTTCGCTACCAGTTTCGCTGGGCAGCACTTCTGCCAGTTTCGCTGGACAGATTCGCTGCCATGAGCGCCCAAATTTCATTGGAATTTCCTAGTTTCGCAATATCTATAGGTCAACCTGGGCACTAGCGAAATTACCAACGAAACTGTAGTTTCGCACCAGCGAAACTGTAGTTTTGCTAGAACTCTCTTAGTTTCGCTGGATGAGTGCACAGTTTTGCTGGGTGAGTGCACAATTTCGCTGATCGGGGGCACAGTTTCGCTGGATGAACGGAAATGAAGAACCAACCCGTTTTTAACCCAAAATCTTAACTTTTTACGTCCATATCCATGGTTTACCATCCATGAAACCATATCTAACTTTTTTACACGTTTTCATACGTAAAAATTTGACCTTTATGTGTTTCTTTGAAACTTTTCAAAACCCAAAACCCTAAAATCCGGGTTCGATCTACAGAAGGGTTTAGAGGTCGATTCTTACCTGGATTTTTTGCTCCTTTCTTATGGTTTGATGCTTCAACACCCAGATCTTCAATCTTTTAACCTTTGAAGCTCCAAATCTTGAATTTTTCATTACTTTCTCTCTCTACTTTCTTTCTCTATGAATTTTGGTGGCTAGGGTTCAAGTGTGGAAGATGGTGGCTGATTAGGTAGGTTTGAAGGCTGATTATAGGACCTAAATCACTTAGGCTCTTGCCCATAAGCCTAATTAGCTCATAACCCATTTCCTTCCTTTATTAAATACCCACAAATTAAGCTCATAATCCTCGATGACTTGTTTTGACTTTTCGGGGTGTTACAAGTCTCCCCCTCTTATGAAGGTTTCGTCCTCGAAACCTATAAATCACTGAAAAGGTGAGGGTAGTGCTCTCTCATTTCCCTTTCTAACTCCCATGTGGCTTCCGGACCCTTTTGATGTTTCCACTGAACTTTAACTTGCTTGAGTACTTTGTTTCTCAATTGTTTCTCCTTCCGGTCCAATATGGCCACCGGTTTCTCTACGTAATTCAGCTTCTCGTCCACTTCGATGTCGTCTAGAGGCACAACTACCTTATCAGGTGCTAAACAATTCCTTAAATGCAATACATTAAAGGTGGAATGAATCCCACTTAACTCGTTGGGGAGGTCCAACTTATAAGCTACACTCCCAACCCGAGCCACTATTTTGAATGGCCCGATAAATCTTGGACTTAACTTCCCCCTCTTTCTAAATTGAATAATCCCTTTCCATGGTGAAACCTTCAACATTACTTTATCCCCAACTCTGAACTCTATTGGTCTCCTTCTCTTATCAGCATATGACTTTTGTCTGTCCTTTGCCGCCTTCATGCATGCTCTGATTGTTTCCAATTTCTCCGTCATGGCTTCCACCACCTCCAAACTCCCTAGTTCTTTCTGACCGACATCACCCCAACAAATAGGAGTTCTACACCGTCGACTATACAGTAACTCATATGGGGCCATCTTAATACTGGCGTGGTAGTTGTTGTTATAAGAGAACTCTGCTAGTGGCAAATGATTATCCCAGTTACCGCCGAATTCGATAACGCATGCCCGAAACATATCTTCTATAGTCTGGATTGTTCTTTCCGATTGCCCATCGGTCTACGGGTGGTATGCGGTACTAATATGCAACCTCGTGCCCATTTATTCACTGAACTTTTTCCAAAACTTTGAGGTGAACCGCGTATCTCTATATGAAACAATCGATACAGGCATACCATGCTATGCCACAATTTCCCGGATAAACAGTTCAGCAAGCTTTTCTGAACTAATTGCTTCCTTGACTGGCAGGAAATGCGCACTCTTAGTCAGTCTATCAACTATCACCCATATCGCATCGTGGCCTTTTTCCGTGCATGGTAATTTGGTGATAAAGTCCATGGTAACATGTTCCCACTTCCATTCTGGTACTTCTAATGGCTGAACATGCCCATAGGGCCTCTGATGTTCGGCCTTTACTTGAAAACACGTCAACCACTTGTTCACATACACAACTACATCTCTCTTCAACCCAGGCCACCAGTAATCCTTCTTTAAATCATAATACATCTTAGTTGCTCCCGGGTGTATCGAGTATCGGGTCTTGTGCGCTTCATCCTTAATCTTTTCTCGCAAGTCCGCATGCCTCGGGACCCATATCCTGCCGTGGAAGGTCTTAACACCCAAGGTGTTCTCTACCAATTCATCTACTTTTCCCACCATCCTTTCCTTCTTGAATTGTTGCTCTTTTAAAGCGTCTATTTGAGTTTCGCTTATCAACCTCATAACATCTGGGGTCACTACTAGTTGGCACGCCTTCACCCGAATTGGTTCATATCCTTACTTTCGGCTCAGGGCATCGGCTACCACATTTGCCTTACCCGGGTGATAATGGATTTCACAGTCGTAATCTTTTATCAGCTCCAACCACCTCCTCTGTCTCATATTTAGGACTTTCTGCTCAAAGAAATATTTCAGACTTTTGAGGTCGGTAAATATGGTGCACTTAGTTCCATACAAATAATGTCTCCATATCTTCAATGCGAACACTACTGCGGCAAGTTCCAAATCGTGAACCGGGTAATTAACCTCTGTGTCCGTTAGTTGTCCGGACGCGCAAGCTATAACCTTTCCTCTTTGCATTAACACACAGCCTAACCCGCAGTAAGAGGTGTCTGAGTATACCGTTAGGTCTTGGTCTCCCTCCGGTAGGGTTAGTACAGGAGCTTTGATTAGTCTATCCTTCAATTCCTGAAACGTATCTTCCTGTTCTTTTCCCCAGTCGAACACCACGTTCTTCCTCGTTAACCTTGTTAATGGGGAAGCTATCTTTGAGAAATCTTTGATGAACCTTCTATAATAGCCAGCCAATCCCAAGAAACTACATATTTCAGATGGCGTCCTTGGGGAATTCCATTGCGTAACTGCTTCAACTTTTGCAAGATCAACCATAACTCCCTCGGAATTTATAACGTGCCCTAAAAACTGCACCTCCCGTAGCTAGAATGCACATTTAGAGAACTTCGCATACAGTTTCTCCTTTCGTAATGTTTCTAACACCATCTTGATATGACAAGCGTGCTCTCCTTCGTTCTTTGAGTATATCAAGATATCTTCAATGTAGACTATTACTGGTCTGTCCAACATCGGGCGACATATTAAGATATCGTCAATGAAGACTATTACTGATCTGTCCAACATCGGACGACACACGCGATTCATTAAGTCCATAAATGCCGCAGGAGCATTGGTTAGCCCGAAAGACATAACCAGAAACTCATACTGTCCATAGCGTGTTCGGAAAGCTGTCTTTGGGATATCTTGCTCCCTTACCTTCAGTTGATGATATCCGGATCGGAGATCTATTCGGGAGAACCAGCTTGCCCCTTGCAACTGGTCAAACAGATTGTCTATTCTGGGTAGAGGGTATTGACTCTTCATGGTCAGCTGTAGAAGACTACATAAGCTCAGCAAAACAACAAACACCGAAAATAAAGATGACAAGCGAAAGATGGAGTCACGCGAGAGGCAGTATTCACGCGAAAGGAACAACCGCGCTAAAGGATCATCCGCGCGAAAAGTATGTCGCGCGAGAACTAGTGTTTGGTATAAATTTGTAATTTTCATTTGTAATTAAGTCTTTTGATCATTTTTCATTCCAGAACTCTTGTTTTACTGTGTGTTTTCGCACAAGACCTGCTATAGGTTGTTTTGTTCAATACAAGAAGCATATTTTTGATCAATTCGATTCTTCTCTTATTCCAATCATGTTTACATTCCGCATTCACATGATTGAGATCGTGATTTATTTCTGGGAGAAATCCATAGTTTTACAATTGGTTTCAGAGCAAGGTGTTGCTCTTGATACAACGGATCATTATTCCGCGATCTTCCGTTCGAGGACGTTAAACAAGTTAAAAGAGCTATTTCCGGTTTCATCAAGGTTCAATCCGAAACCGAGACACACACAAGTTCATATTAATTCAATTCAGATTGTATGATTTGTTGAAGAAATTGAAGACTAATTCGGTTCAAACGAAATGGTTGAGGTGATGTATTGATGCGCACACCAAGTGTTTGAGAAAATGCTCAAGTGACAAAAACGATATCATAATCCAAGGGGGAGATTGTAAGGGACTAAACAGTTGGATTACAATATCGTTGCAGGTCTCGTGACATCATTTCGCACGACAACATGCATGCACGACACATCTCGCGCGACAATATATGCATGCGAAAAGTAAAAGAAAGAATGTGATATGGAAAATATGCAAGCGAAAATAATATGCAAGCGAAAATATCCAGGCGAAAATATGCATGCATACTACATGCATGCGACAACATTGAAGAAAGCAAATGCATGCGAAAAACTTGGTTGCATGCGACAAACTACATGCATGTATATATTTGTTTATGTGCGCAGCATGTAAGTGTGTGCCACATTATTTCTTTTCAACCGAGAGTTCAAATTAGTTTGTAGTTTTCGCTCAAGTTTGAGCAGCTCACTTTTGTGATTGTTTCCATCTTCGGGTGAGATCGATTTTATATTGATTTTCATTGTAATCATTCGACACGTGATATATACATTTTAATTACAATGATATTGTATTGAATTTCTTGTTCTCTCGGTTGATTCATTCAATTCGCACACCCGTCTTCGCGTATTATCAAGTGCAACAATCTAACGAAGTGAGATCGATCGCTTTTAAGGACTTTACATTGTAAGGGACTAAACAGTTGGATTACAATATCATTGCAGCTCTCGTGACATCATTTTGCACGACAACATGCATGCACAACACATCTCGCGCGACAATATATGCATGCGAAAAGTAAAAGAAAGAATGTGATATGGAGAATATGCAAGCGAAAATAATATGCAAGCGAAAATATGCAGGCGAAAATATGCATGCGTACTACATGCATGCGACAACATTGCAGAAAGCAAATGCATGCGAAAGACTTGGTTGCATGCGACAAACTACATGCAAGTATATATTTGTTTATGTGCGCAGCATGTAAGTGTGTGCCACATTAATTTCTTTTCGACCGAGAGTGTAGGATTCTATGTGCCCAAGACACTTAGAATATTGATGTGGTTAGTACCTTATGATCCAAGTCGGGTTATACCCAATAACAAGCTTAGCAAACACCAATTAATATTTAATTGATGATATGATCATGCAATTAAATATTTACACCAATTAATATTTAATTGATGATATGATCATGCAATTGAATATTTACACCAATTTAGAAAATGGGTTTTCTAAATAAGTTGCATATGAGATGGAACAATTTATTAGGATATTTTGTTCAATAATATTATTTGAAGTGTTATTTAAATTAGTTGTATAACACCAAATAATAATGAGAGTACACTACTTATACAATTAAATGGTTAATTGTTACATGACTAGATATATGTTTGTGTGTTTATTAAAAGAAAATAAAAAAAACAAACAACAAAAGAACACCACCATGTGGCCGTCCCCTTGATCCATGCATTTATTCCCTTGAGTGGAGAATATACATGCATGCTTGTGTTGTTTGCCACTAACTCATTTTCTTGATAATAACACACACATGCTAGTACTTAAAAGAAACAAAAGCTCTCATTCTATTTGCACAACATACATGCAAAACAGCACACAAGAACCTCTCTCTCTCCCTCAAAGAACCTACGGGTTCCAGCAGCAATTTTAGGGTTTTTGAAGTGCCATTTTGTGTGTTCTTGGTGTCCTCTACCTAGCAAGAGAGGTGTTTGATCAAGGGCTTGGGGTATACAAAGCTTGAGGATCTCTACTTTGAGCTCTTGGCCAATTTCAAGCATCCAAAACCACCCATCTTTGGTCGACATCCTGCTGCAGTAAGGTAGTAAATCACAGCTCTATATAGCTGTGATTTTATGTGCATTTACATATGTTCATAGCTTGCATATTCACATAAATGATCCTTTGTTCTTTGGGTTTGTTTTATACATTAATATGTTCATCTAATGAACATATTTTTCAGCTTATAAAAGGGTTTATAAAGTTGTAATTCCGCTGCATTTTCAAAAAGTTTAAATGGTTAAACTATGATTTTATGTCCTAATAAACCCTACAATGGCATCTAGAGCCGATTATGTGAATAGCTTGCTTGTTCTTATCCTTTAAAAATCATTTTAAAGGATGTTAATCAACTAATTAGGGGCTGATTTTAGTTGATTTAATAAACCTCAAGTCTTTCAAAGTTATATCTTCATGCTTATGATTAAACTTTGAAAGATAGGAATGTCAATTGGTTGATACGTTTGGTTGTTGTTTGTTTGGACAAACAAACCCAAATTTTCAGTTTATGTTGGCTGAAAATTTAGGGTTTGATGGGGTTTATTTTGTTTGTTGAATAATGTTTATGATTGGTCATATGATAGTGCATAACCTAGCCTTTGGCCTTATGTTATTTGGATGATTGGAATGGTTGTTTTAATTCATTCAATTGGGTTGTAATATTTATGTTTATTATTTGGGTTGTAATTATTTATTCATTTGGTTATGTAATAAATAGATTAGGTGCATTTCTTTTTATTAGAAAAATGTATTAGGATATAATTTTGTAAAAGGAAGATGCACAAGATCAAGACCCAAAGATGGACATCAAAGACATGGACCTTGAAGTATTTGGATATGGATTCAAGTGGGAGTCCATAGACACATATAATGTGTCATTACAAACCCTTAAGAAAGACCTTATGACAACACTTGTGATGGCAAACAAGTGTTGTCAACTTAGTAGCTATGGTTATGCACTCATGGTGATATGTTTATGCTTGTTTGAATGTTTGTTGTTTGATTGTTTGGTTGATATTTAGACATATATTACAAACTCATTAACAAACTTAACAAGCTGAAAATTAATGGTTCTTAATCATTAAAAGTTAATAAAAGGTTATTAAAAAGGATTAATGATTTTATAATAAAATGGGTTTTATTAAAAGAACCATAGGGTACATTGTATTTGAAAGCATGCAAATACAAGTACATAGAGTTTTCTAAACTAGAATTATGAAACCTCTAAATATTCAAATCCCTTTTAAAATAAGTCAAACACCATCCTCTTATACAACACTCAAATCATTTGAGAACTTGATGTGGGATAAAGGTCACCTAACCACATTAGAGGGAACTTGTGAGTTTGAGGTGGGTTTGCCATATTTATGGGATAAAGGTCACCTAACCACTAATATTAGCAAATCCACATGTGTGTCTAAGTAGGACAACTTAATTTGGAAATCATGCATTAGGATCACCGAAGCATGACGTACAAAGGGTGTGGATGGGATAAACATGCCAAACAAACATAAGATGTTTAACCGATCCCATATACTAGAAATTGTAATAGGTTACAATTGTCAAAAGTTGACTACCTTGTTAATTTAAATAAAGGGATAAAGGTCACCTAACCGATATTTAAATGTAACATTGGATTCTAGATTTTAATTATTAATTGTCTATGAGACGTAAAGGGTATTAATGATTAAAATGTAATTTTTTAAGAAATACTAATAAGAACTTTGTTAATTTTGTAGAATGGCCGCAAACAACAACAACACAAACCCGACCGTCCATAACCTATCACTAAGAACAATCCTTGAAAAGGAACGTCTAAACCATGGGAACTTCATGGATTGGTATCGAAAATTGAGAATCGTTCTCAAGCAAGAAAAGAAGTCGTATGTGTTAGACAATCCCATTCCCGATCAACCCGATGAAAATGACGATGAGGCCTTTGCCGAGTGGGTCAAGTACACCGAGGACTCTGTGCAAGTCGCGTGTCTCATGCTAGCAAGCATGATTCCCGATTTGCAAAAGGACTTTGAGAACCATAATGCCTATGAAATGATCACCCAGTTGAAGGAAATGTTCCAACAACAATCAAGGGTGGAGCGCTTCGAAACGGTTCGAGCACTCCATGCATGTCGAATGGACGAGACCCAATCGGTGTCATCTTACGTTCTTATGATGAAGAGCCACATTGATCGCCTCGAAAGACTTAACTGTCATGTGTCCAATGAGTTGGCAACGGATTTGATCCTCAACTCTCTATCCAAGAAGTTTGATAGCTTCTTTATGAACTATAACATGAATGGATGGGACAAGAGCATTGGTGAGCTTCACTCAATGCTCAAAACAGCTGAGGCGGGCATGGGTAGAAAGGTTCTACCGGTCCTTACGATCAATGAATGAGGTAGTAGGAAGAGGCACCTCCCCGACCCTAGGGCAAGTGTTGCAAGAGGGAAGGGGCACGTCAAGGGAAGGGGAAAAGGAAAAGCAAAAGTGGAACCGCCCAAACCAAAAGAAAAGAAGCAAAAGGTTGCTCAAAATTACCCGTGTTTTGAGTGTGGTGAGGTAGGCCATTGGAAACGCAATTGCCCGGTCTATCTCAAAGCATTGAGAGAAAAGAGGGATGCGGGGCAAACCTCAGGTACAATCTTTATGATACATGTTGAGCTAAATGCTATTTCTTCTAACACATGGGTACTAGATACCGGATGTGGAAATCATATTTGCAATTTGTTGCAGGGGTTCAGAAGAAGTGAGCACTACGCAAAAGGGGAAATTAGTCTCTTCATGGGGAATGGTGCAAAGGTTCACGTGGAAGCCCAAGGAGACTACATTTTGAAGCTTCCAAGTGGTTTGGAAGTTATTTTAAAGAATGTTTTGTATGCTCCTAGTTTAACTAGGAACATTATTTCTGTTTCCTGTTTAAGACAATGTGATTATGATATCAAGTTTGTTGACAATGATATTCATGTTTCTTTCAATCATATGTTTTATTTTAAAGCTATACCTTGTAATGGTATTTATGAATTGGTTCATGAAAACACAACATATGATACTCAATGTACCAAGCAACCACCAAAAAGCTCAAATTAGATTTGAGTGATTCCTATCTTTGGCATTGTCGCCTTGGTCACATAAACAAGAATCGTATGCAAAAACTCCAAAAGAATGGTCTTTTGAAAACTAATGAAAATGATTCATTTGATGTATGCGAGTCTTGTTTACAAGGTAAAATGACAAAGGCCCCTTTTAATGGGACTAATGAAAGGGCAAAGGATTTATTAGGAATCATACATTCGGATGTATGTGGACCTTTTAAACCAATAACTAGGAATGGTGAAAGATACTTCATTACCTTTACCGATGACTATAGTCATTATGGGTATGTGTACTTGTTAAGACACGAACATGAATCTTTTGAAATGTTCAAAATCATCAAGAATGAAGTAGAAAATCAACTCAACAAAACGGTCAAGATTCTTCGTACAGATAGAGGAGGTGAATACCTAAGTAGTGAATTTCAAGAGTATCTTAGAAGTTGTGGGATAGTCTCACAACTTACTCCACCTGGAACACCACAACATAATGGTGTGTCTGAGAGGAGGAATCGGAGTCTATTGGATATGGTTTGATCTATGATGGCTAGAAGTACACTACCTCTATCATTTTGGGGTTTCGCTTTGCTCTCCGCGGCACGTATTTTAAATATGGCCCCAACCAAGAAAGTGGAAAGGACACCTTTCGAAATATGGCATGGAAGGGTTCCATCATTATCATATTTAAAAGTTTGGGGTGTGATGCTTATCCTAAGCAATACACTCAAAACAAACTGGAAGCCCGATCCACAAAGTGTATCTTCATTGGATATCCTAGAGATTGTATTGGATATTATTTCTATGATCCGACAGAACAGAAAGTGTTTATTGCTCGAAAGGCAGAGTTCTTGGAAACTAAGTTTCTTTCAGAAGAAACTAGTGGAAGAACAGTGGAACTTGAAGAGGTTCAAGATTCACAAGACGATACACAATTGGTTGATACTAGCAATCAATATGAGGACGTTTAGAATGATCATGTGGATGATCAAGATACACAAAACGTTCGCAAATCTGGTAGAATTAGTGTTCCTCCTGAGAGATATGGATTTTTCATGGATGGATGCTATGTGGTAGATTCGGATGAACCAACCCATACCAAGAGGCAATGTCAAAACCTGATTTTGACAAATGGCAAGAAGCCATGAACGTTGAGATGCAATTCATGTATGATAACCAAGTTTGGGAATTGGTTACACCACCTCTTAAGTCCAAGATAGTTGGAAGTAAGTGGGTTTTCAAGAAGAAAACCGATATGCATGGAAACTTGGATACCTATAAAGCTAGACTTGTAGCAAAAGGTTTCACTCAAACTCAAGGGGTTGATTATGATGAAACTTTTTCGCCTGTGGCAATGCTAAAGTCTATCAGGATATTGTTTGCCATAGCAGCATATTATGACTATGAGATTTGGCAAATGGATGTCAAAACCGCTTTTCTTAATGGATATCTTGAGGAAGATGTCCATATGAAACAGCCTGAAGGTTTTGTCGATCCAAAACATCCTAACAAGGTATGCCAGTTAAAGAAATCAATCTATGGATTGAAACAAGCATCAAGAAGTTGGAATCACCGTTTTGATGATGAAGTAAAGAAAATTGGCTTCATCGAAAACGCTGATGAAGCTTGTGTATATAAGAAAGCTAGTGGGAGCATTATTACTTTCCTTGTATTATATGTCGATGACATTCTACTAATTGGAAATGACATTCCAACCTTGGAAGGTGTAAATACCTGGCTTGGAAGCTGTTTTTCCATCAAGGATCTTGGTGAGGCCACCTATATTTTAGGAATAAAGATCTATGGGGATAGATCAAGGCGGTTAATAGGTTTAAACCAAAGTACATACATTGAAAAGATCTTGAAAAGGTTCAAGATGGAGAATTCTAAGAAAGGTTTGGTGCCTATTCAAAAGGGACTATATTGAGCTCATCTCAATGCCCTAGTTCAAAGGTTGAACAAGAAAGAATGAATGGAGTCCCATATGCATCTGCTATAGGATCCATCATGTATGCAATGATATGTACTAGGCCGGACGTGTCATGTGCTCTAAGCATGACAAGTAGATATCAACAGAATCCTGGTAATAGTCATTGGATGGCTTTTAAGAGTGTTTGAAATACCTTAGAAACACTAAGGATATGTTCTTAATATATGGATCTAGTGAGGAGGAGCTCGTTGTAAAGGGTTACATGGATACGAGTTTCCAAACTGATCGAGATGATTCTCGATCACAGTCGGGATATGTCTTCATTATGAATGGAGGAGCAGTCTCTTGGAAGAGCTCAAAGCAAGAGGTAGTGGCACTATCTACAACAGAATCAGAATACATCGCCGCTTCATTGGCAGCTCAAGAAGTTGCGTGGCTTAAGAAGTTCATTGCTGATCTAGGGGTTGTTGCTAGCATTCAAGACCCCCTAGAGATCTTTTGTGACAACGAAGGTGCTATTGCTCAAATCAAGGAACCTCGTGCTCATCAAAAGACTCGGCACATTGAACGGAGATTCAACTACATTAGGGATGAAGTTGAAAAAGGGAAGATATGTATTCGCAAAGTTCATACCGATCAAAACATTGCGGATCCATTCACGAAGCTCCTAGATAGGTCAAAGCATGAAAATCACACTTGTGCCTTAGGACTTCGATATTCTAGTGATTTGACTTGATCAAATTTTGTATTTCAATATGTGGAACTCTTTATCATTTGAATAAAATTATTTGGTTATAATGTTTCAATTAATGTTCCAATTTAGCATGTTTAATCCATGAGTAAATTATTTACTCTAAATGTCCGTAGTCGTTCATACTTGTGGGAACAAGTGTGAGGGTAAGATTATTATGAAGTTGGATTGGTTGATATTCATAAGGATGAATATAGAGCAATGGGTTGCTACCAAGGTTCATAGATATTTGTGGGATACAAATATTGGACTAACCCGCATCTCAAATTTTACTACATGGAATCTTATCGATTGATCATAAGTAAATTTGAGTAAAGGCGAATATCATTTGGTATCCTTCGACCTGAGATACATATTGAGTTTTGATATTCACCACGTATTATACCTTGAGCTAATTCTTCACTGTCCTGAAATAGTGGACAGTACATAAGGGTATGTTCAGGTATAACACGAGGTGTTTGTGAGAAACGTATGTAGTCAAGATGGAATTTGTTCCTCTTATTCTTTGAGAGTTAGATGTCTAAGGCCTGATTAAGTTAAATCAACATGGAATGATCATTCTGTGTCCTTGGATTTAACATGACATCTGTAACAAAAAGATAGATGATTGATTCTCCTAAATCATTTCAAGTAGGGTACTTGAATAGGATGATGTTATTGAATGGCTATAAGTCATGCGTATTAAGGGTAGTAAACCGTTGTTAGGCGGTATTTACTGCTTGCATCAATCTTCTATGAAGCTTGGGCAAGTGGGAGATTGTAGGATTCTATGTGCCCAAGACACTTAGAATATTGATGTGGTTAGTACGTTATGATCCAAGTCGGGTTATACCCAATAACAAGCTTAGCAAACACCAATTAATATTTAATTGATGATATGATCATGCAATTAAATATTTACACCAATTAATATTTAATTGATGATATGATCATGCAATTGAATATTTACACCAATTTAGAAAATGGGTTTTCTAAATAAGTTGCATATGAGATGGAACAATTTATTAGGATATTTTGTTCAATAATATTATTTGAAGTGTTATTTAAATTAGTTGTATAACACCAAATAATAATGAGAGTACACTACTTATACAATTAAATGGTTAATTCTTACATGACTAGATATATGTGTGTGTGTTTATTAAAAGAAAATAAAAAAACAAACAACAAAAGAACACCACCATGTGGCCGTCCCCTTGATCCATGCATTTATTCCCTTGAGTGGAGAATATACATGCATGCTTGTGTTGTTTGCCACTAACTCATTTTCTTGATAATAACACACACATGCTAGTACTTAAAAGAAACAAAAGCTCTCATTCTATTTGCACAACATACATGCAAAACAACACACAAGAACCTCTCTCTCTTTCCCTCAAAGAAGCTACGGGTTCTAGCAGCAATTTCAGGGTTTTTGAAGTTCCATTTTGTGTGTTCTTGGTGTCCTCTACCTAGCAAGAGAGGTGTTTGATCAAGGGCTTGGGGTATACAAAGCTTGAGGATCTCTACTTTGAGCTCTTGGCCAATTTCAAGCATCCAAAACCACCCATCTTTGGTCGACATTCTGCTGCAGTAAGGTAGTAAATCACAGCTCTATATAGCTGTGATTTTATGTGCATTTACATATGTTCATAGCTTGCATATTCACATAAATGATCCTTTGTTCTTTGGGTTTGTTTTATACATTAATATGGTCATCTAATGAACATATTTTTCAGCTTATAAAAGGGTTTATAAAGTTGTAATTCCGCTGCGTTTTCAAAAAGTTTAAATGGTTAAACTATGATTTTATATTCTAACAAACCCTACAGAGAGTTCAAATTAGTTTGTAGTTTTCGCTCAAGTTTGAGCAGATCACTTTTGTGATTGTTTCCACCTTCGGGTGAGATCGACTTTATATCGATTTTCATTGTAATCATTCGACACGTGATATATACATTTGAATTACATTGATATTGTACTGAATTTCTTGTTCTCTCGGTTGATTCATTTAATTCGCGCACCCGTCTTCGCGTATTATCAAGTGCAACAATCTAACGAAGTGAGATCGATCGCTTTTAAGGACTTTACATTTGGTATCAGAGCATTAGGCTCTAGAATCACGATTTGAAGAAGTTTTGGATTGATTTCTACTCATTTCTTGTGGTATTCATCATTGGTTACTTAAGATTAAGCCATGGTGATGTTATGCTGCTGAAATTTTGAAGAAAAGTTACTTTTTGGACTGAATTAATTGAACTTGGACCTAAAATTGAAAGAACACTGATTAACTTGAACTAAAGTACCTCAAAACGGAACTAATCAGATAATTTGTGGTGAAAATTGGCAAAATTCGCAAAGTGGACAACTGATTGTGTGAAAAGAATACAGACTTTTCGCACGCAAAAACTGAAGTTTCGCACAGTTAGTTATTCTGTTGTTTCACGCGATTTCGCTTGAAGGTTAAAGTGGAATCTCGCATGAATTAAAGCCTCGCGCGAAAACTTGGGTCGCGCGAAAACGCTTATCGCATGAAAGTTTCTCTCGCACGAAAAGTCTGATTTCTGAATTTCTGATCAACATGTCTTCAACAACACCTAATCTAAAGCATCTTACTGCTTCTCTTCATCTTGATACCGAAATTGGTACTGGGAACAAGCCACCTAGACTTCTTAGCGAAGATGATTATGCAGATTGGGCTTACAGATTTGAAAATCATGTTATTTATACGGAACCAAAGATGTGGAGGTCGATCGAGTATGGTCCGTATATTCCCTTGTACAAGAATGATAAAGGGGAGATGGTCAAGAAACTAGAACACTTATGGGACAAAGATGACATGAAGAGGTTAGAGCTTGATGACAAAGCTTATGCTGCCATTACTATGGCCTTGACTACTAAAATTTCTCATAAGTTTAAAGAGTTCAGAGGTGCAAAGGTGTTATGGGATGCACTAGAAACTCAGATCATGGGCAATAAAGATATGAGGGAAAGTAAAAAGGATATGTTGAATCAAGAATTCAACATGTTTAATCATATTGTGGGTGAAGTGTTGGATGTTCAGATTGCCAGGTTTGTTAAACTGGTAACTAAAATGAAGAGTGCTGGGATTACTCTGGAACCAATTATGGTAAACAAGAAGCTGCTGAATTCACTTCCATACAGTTGGAATCACAACTGTACACTTATCAAGAGAACTAAAGACTTGTATACTCTTCCTTTGACCGATCTCATTTCAACTATCAAGTCGTATGAAATGGATGATAAGCAGAGAGCTGCAAATCATCTAAGTTCTTTGGGTGCTGAAGCAACTGCTGTTTATGCTAAGATGGCTAGTAATCCTTGTGAAGTCACTGGATCGGTAAACATCCGAGCCCGTTCTTGACGGAAGGATAAAAACCAAAAGATAAACAAAAGTACGAACAATAATCGAATGATTTCATTGATAAAACATAATGATTTTAAGCTCGTTACAACTTAAGAATTACAACTTTTGGCAAGGGGAGATCGAGCATGATCTCCCCTCTCATCCGGCAGCGCCTGGGCGCCGGGCACACTATCAAAAAACCTTAGGTTTCTATACATTGAAACTGGTATATATAGGCCTCGGCCCATATTAGATGCGACTGGGCCCATTCGTGCGATTGGACCATGCGTATGGTTCACTCGTACGACTGGACCATGCATATGATTCAATCGTACGACTGGACCATTCTTATGGTTCAGTCTTATGAATGCCCCAATCACATCTCTCAGTCGCACGACTGGTCCATTAGCATGGCTCAGTCGTACGACTGAGTCTCATTCGCATATGCTCCTGCGAATGACCTAGTTTCATGTGTTTACAAGGTGTATAACATTAAGCCTAGACTATTCGTCAAGCGACGGACACACTATATATGACTATATATGCTCCAACAATCCTAATTACTATGTCAGTTATACCCAGATGTGTCAGCAACAACAAACTGGAAATTCAGCATCTTCTAATATACAACCAGTAATGAACCCTCAAATTCAAATTCCAGCTGCTCAACACTATTCCCCCCATCATCCAACAACAAATCCCTCAAACTCAAGCTCCTCAAAGTGGTGAACATGCTTATGTTGCTACCACTAATTCTTCAAAACAGACAGTCCAGATTGCTGAGGAACATCTTGCCTTATTCACTACATTCTCACTGCTCCTAATGTCTTGGTTGATGATCTTCAACAAGTCAATCCTGATGATACAAACAAACAAACAAACAAACAAACAAACCCAGTATATTCCACTCAAGAGCAGGGTCTGGGAGGGGTAGGTGGTGGCAAGTCTTTCCTCTATCCAGATAGGTAGAGAGACCGCTTCCAAAGAGACCCCTGGCTCGATAGCAAAAGCAGTAACGCTAACGAATCAACATATAATCAAACATACGATATGTGATATATGGTATATGGTACAGCACACATCAGGGAAGCATATAATCAACATATAATCAAACATCATACAACAAACATTGAAATATCACCAAAAGCAAGTATAAAATGAACAAGCATGTATCAGGGAAGCAGCAAGTTTCCCCTAAAAATGTCCAAGCGTACTACATACACATCAGGTCCCGTAACAATTAATCAAAGTCCTTTCCTAGCTACAGGAACCACTAAAAGTCCTTAATTTTGATTCTACGCCTCCATTCACTCCTATCCTCGATCATGTGCTCAGAGAGGTGCAACTGTACCAATCCTGATGATGTAGAGGAAAATGACATCAAGTACCAAATGGCTATGGTGGTATACAGGGCGAAGAACTTTGCTAGATGTACTGGGAGAAAGATGTTTGGTGTAAACAACTCTAGTAAAATTGGCTTTGACAAGTCTAACCTAAGATGTTACAATTGTGACAAACCGGGTCATTTTGCTAGAGAATGTACTAAACCCAAGACTGGTCAAGCTGAAGGCCCAAAAGAATGGTGACAGTGGAGATTGAATCAAAGAAAGACAAAGCTAGTACTTCTGGTGGTAACAAAGCGTTGGTTTCACAAACTGATGCAGAATATGATTGGTCAGACCAAATGGAAGCTCTTGATCTGAAATTGTCTACTGCTTTAATTGCCAAGATTGTTACTGAACCTGAAAAAGAGGAGAATCTATTTGCTGAGTTTGTTTCTAATGATCTAATGGAAGGATTGTTTGCTGAGAAAGAAGAAGAGAAGGAGGTAGTTGAAAAGGAGAAGGAAGAAGTTGAAGAAGAGAAAGAAGAAGTTAAAAGTGCAGAGAAAGCTGAGAAGGAAGAACAGGAAGAGAAAGTTGCTGAGTAAAGGATAGAGGTTGAAGAGTACACTGTTGAGCCTCCAGTCAAATGCCAATGTAAAGATCTAAAGACTGTTGAAGTTGCTCCAGTGGAAGAACAGGCTGCTGTCATGAAGGCTTTCATGGTAAAGAATGTTGAAGAGACTGAAGGAGAAAGTTCAGAACCAAAGGTATATGATGGTTTATGCACAAATTCTTGTGTTGAGAAAGTTCAAAGGTGTAGAGTTCATAATGAGAACTTGATAATGGAAGTTGAAAAACTTCAGTATCAAGCTCGAAAACACAAATCAAATGAAAAGATATTTAAAGAAAAACTTAAAGGTTTAAATAATACAGTATACAATTTGCAATTAAATCTTCATGATAAAGAATGCACAAATAATGATTTGACAAATAGAAACAATGAACTCGCCTTAGAAATTAATAGACTCAACAGTAAACTAGCCTCGGCTAAATTGACTGTTGAAAAATTTGAACTTTCATCAACTATGGTTGAAGGGATTATCAAGTCACAAATGACACAGAAGATAAAAGGAGGAAAATGCAGTGTTGGATTTTCAAACATTGCTCCTCCAATTAATCATGATTATTCATGTTTACCTTCATCTGATGTCATTTCTGATTCTGATATGAGCTATGGGATAGGTTTCTCTCTATCCCTAGACTTAAAACCTTCAGTTAAAGTAAATCTGTCTATTGATCCTATCATAATAACTAAACCTAAACAATCAACTAAAAATTTCTGTGCAGATAATGTGAAGGTGGATGGTTTGGTTGAAGAATGGGAGAGTGACATTGAGAGTGAAAATGAAATTGAAAGTTTGAAAAATAAGAATGTAAATGCTTTAAGATCTGGTTGTAATCAAACTTTGTCAAGAAATGAAAAGATTGTTGATTTGAATGAGATTAAATCAAATAATAAATGTAATTTGAATGCAAATTAGAGGGCAAATCAAAAAGCAAAACTTGAAAAGGACTTTAAAAACAGATTTATTTTAAAAGGTTTAATTGAAAATGAAGATCATATTTTTAAAGAAACGAACTTTCGATTCTTTAAAAATAAACTTCATCATAATGCTAACCTTGTAAATCAAGATATTTGTAGCTCAGATTTGCAAGTGAATGCTCCTTCCTCATCCTTTCTGAAAATTGAAAAGCCTGGTTCTTCTCCAGCATCCATTCGTATATCAAATCCTGGTCCTACTCTAGCAAATTCTAAGACTGGTCCTATTCCAGCATCATCAGTTCCAAAAGTCACAGCTGCTAAATCTCATATCAAAAGTGGTCATAATTCAACAATTTCCTCGAATTTGCAAAAGATGAACAAGCAATTATCAAATGAAGCAAAGATTCGAGAGATTGTGCAGAATGTTAAACCAAAAAGTCAATCTGACTTTGGGTTTTATGACAATTTCCATAATTGTCATCCACAGTTTGTTTTCCACACACAACAAAGGAAATGTTATCAGTGTGGAAACATAAATCATTTAGCAAATAATTGTCCGTTTCGACAAAAATCATTAAGCAAACAACGATTTCATAATTCTATTGCTAATAATAGAAAAATGTTTTTCACTCGTGGAAAATTTGCAAAACAAATGAAATCAAAAGTTGATAATGCTTATAATGTCGAAAAGCATAAGAGTTTGAAAAATTATTTAAAAGAAAACATCAAGGTGAAAAGTGTTAATGAAAAGACTGATGTGCTAAATAAATATAACAATCTAAAATCTTTTTGTCTTGCTGCAACACATAATGTGCTCAAGTCATGTTTGACTTGGGTACAAAAAGCTAAGTAAGTTTGTTACTTATGCAGGGACAACCGTAAAATACTATTGAAAGCCTATGGCATGTAGACAGCGGTTGTTCGCGACACATGACTAGGAATTTATCTTTACTACAAGATGTTCAGTCTTATAATGGTGGAAGAGTGATTTTTATAGGAGACAAAGGAGGACGAATAACTAAGCGTGGTACAGTTACTAATGGCGTCCTTAGCTTTGAAATTGTGAACTTTGTTGAGGAATTAAAACATAACCTGTTAAGTGTGTCTCAAATTTGTGACAAACAATATTCTACACACTTCACTAACAAACAATGCTTAATCATAAAACCGGGTTTTGTTATTCCTAATGAATGGGTTTTGATGAGGACTCCGAGAGACAATGACACATATCTTCTTGATATGCATTGTTCAAATTCTTTGGTAACTGCTTCTTACTTATTATCCAAAGCCTCGGAGAATGATTCCATGTTATGGCATCGTCGGTTAGGACATGTCAATCTTAAAAATATGAACAAACTGGTACGTGGAAATCATGTCATTGGTTTACCCGAAAAAGAATTTCAATTAAATGAACATTGTTTGTCATGTTCAAAGGGTAAACAACATAAACTTCCTTACAAACCAATTGCACACAACTCAATCGAATCAATCTTACAACTCTTACACATGGATCTTTTCGGTCCAGTGAGTGTTTTAAGTTTGGGTCGAAGATCTTACTGTTTGGTTGTTACTGATGACTTTTCTAGATTTACTTGGGTGTTTTTCTTAGCATCTAAGGATGAGACTCCACACCTTTTGATCAAGTTCATTAATTTGGTGGAGAATCAGACGGATAAAAAGGTAAAATGCATCCGAAGTGACAATAGAATAGAGTTTTGCAATCAAACGTTGAACGAATTTTGTGAATCTAAGGGAATTGCTAGACAATTCAGTGCTGCAGGCACTCCACAACAGAATGGGGTTGCAGAAAGAAGGAATAGAACATTGATTGAAGCTGCTAGAACAATGATATCTGCTGCCAAATTAGCTTTGTTCTTTTGGGCTGAAGTAGTAAATACTGCATGTTATGTTCAGAATCGTGTTTTAATCAATAAAAGATTAAATATGACTCCGTATGAAATATTTTATAAACACAAACCCAAAGTTAAATATTTTAAAGCCTTTGGTTGTTGTTGCACTTTGTTGCATACAACTGAATCAACTTCAAAATTTTCTGAAAAGGCTGATGAATGTTACTTTGTGGGATATGCTTCTAATAAGGTTGCATATCAACTTTATAATAAAAGAACTAGACAAATAATTGAGTCATTTAACATTGATTGGCACGAGCTTAACATAACTGATGCAGGTTCAGCTCCTTCATGGGTTTATGATTATGAATCTGTGTTCATAAATTTTAAAATTTCTAAACCTTCGTCTGCAGATTCTAATTCTCAAGCAATATCTTTGGAGAACAAAATCATTGAGGAACTTCCATCTATTATATCTGATGATTCTGCAATTTCTTCATCATCCAAGGCTATTCCTACAGCTTCTGTGCAAGTATCTGAATGTTCTGAGTTATCAGATATTCCTTCAGAACAAATTCCCAATCAGGAGCTGGAAGAATCATTGAGTTCACCATTATCTTCATCTTCTTCAAAAACTACGGATACACCACTAGAAGTCATTCAAGTTCCCTTTGAAGAATCTCCAAATATGTCTACTGCTTCTGAAAATCCTATTTCAGATGATACATTTGAAGAAAATATTGTGTATCAATCTAGACAATCTGAAGAAGTTCTTGACAATGTTGAACACATTACTAATTTGGAAGATGGGATGGTTGCAGATGATATTCCTCAATTAAGAATACATAAAACTCATCCAACAGAAGCAATCATTGGTCCATTGCATGAAGGAGTCATTACCAGAAGTCGATCAGGAGCAATCAACACATGCCTTTATGCTTGCTTTCTATCACAAATAGTGCCCAAGAATGTGGAAATGGCACTCAAGGAAAACAGCTGGATAGAAGCAATGCAAGATGAGTTGATGCAATTTAAGAAGCTGAATGTTTGGCATCTTGTAGAACTTACAAAGGATAAGCTTCCGATTGGAACAAAGTGGATATTCAGAAACAAGACGGATGAAAAAGGTGTTATAGTTTGGAACAAAGCACGTCTTGTGGTGCAGGGATTCTATCAAGTTGAAGGATTGGATTATGAAGAAGTGTATGCTCCAGTTGCAAGACTTGAAGCAATACGCATATTCTTAGCCTTTGCTTTATACATGAATATCAAGGTGTATCAGATGGATGTTAAAACTGCCTTTTTATACGGAGAAATGAAGGAAGAAACATATGTTTGTCAGCCTCCAGGATTTGAAGACCCAGATCATCCTGATTATGTTTACAAGTTGGATAAGGCATTATATGGTCTACATCAAGCACCTCGTGCTTGGTATGCAACTCTGACTGAACATTTGTATGCAAATGGTTATTCACGAGGCGTAATTAATCAAACCTTATTCATTCGTAATTCAGGCGATGACATCATTCTGGTTCAAATCTTTGTCGATGATATCATCTTTGGATCTACAAATGATAGTATGTGCACGGAGTTTGAAGAAGTGATGAAGAAGAAATTTGAAATGAGTTCCCTTGGAGAAATTTCATTTTTCTTAGGTATTGAAGTTACTTAATCTGAAACTGGTATTCTCATTCATCAAGAAAAGTATGTTCAGACTATTCTTGAGAAATACAAGTTTCAAGATTCCAAAGTAGCTCCAACTCCCATGGCTTCTCGTCCTACTCTTACTCTAGATCCATTAGGAGAATCAGTTGATCAACATCTGTATAGATCAATGATTGGTTCCCTCATGTATCTCACTGCAAGCAGGCTGGATATCATGTTCCCTGTTTGTCAATGTGCCTGCTATCAAAGTGATCCAAAGGAATCACACATGAAAGCTGTCAAGCGGATTTTCAAGTATCTCAAAGGTCAACCCAAACTTGGTCTTTGGTATCCTCAAATTTATGATTTCAATTTATTTGCTTATACTGACAGTGATTATGGTGGTTGTAATTTAGACAGGAAATCGACTACAGGAGGATGTCAATTTCTGGGCAACCGACTCATTTCTTGGCAGTGTAAAAAGCATAACACTGTTTCCACATCCACTGCCGAAGCTGAATATGTAGCTGCATCGAGCTGTTGTTCCCAGCTTGTCTGGATTCAACAACAACTTCTCGATTATGGTCTCAATATTTATGACACACCAATTTGGTGTGATAACACGGCAGTTCTGAACCTAGTTAAAAATCCATTCAATATTCCAAAACTAAACACATTGACATCCGCATCCATTTTATCCGTGACTGTTTTGATCAAAAACATATTCATTTAAAACAAGTGCCGTCAACCGAAAACATTGCTCACTTATTTACCAAGGCATTTGATCATTCTCGATTTAATTTCCTTGTGCAATCGTTGGGAATGATTAATTTTGGATAAATTGATTTCTTGAATCTTCACAAAAAGATTTTTCACTTTTATTAATAACAAATAAAATTGCAATTGTTTCTTTTTCTTTAAAAAGACAATCACAATTTTAGGGTGAGAAAATTAGAAAAACACGTTGTGAAAAATATTTTTGGTTTTAGGGGGAGTCAAGATCAAAGGATTGAAAAATAAAAAGAAAAGAAATTTTCATACTTAAATTAGAAATGATATTACAAAGTTCTAAAAGAGTCTAAGTACTTTCAAAGGCTTAAATACAAATAGACTTGGATTATGATTGATGTGTCGATAGGCTTTGCTTTGAGAAATGAAAAGATCATAATTGAGTGACTAAAACTTGAATTAAAGTGATATGAATTAGTGGGGAACATATCAGGATTCTGTGACAATGTCAAAAATGTTCTAACACAGACTGAGAGTTATAATCTTGTCATACTCAAGCCTGTATTTGTTTGATTCAGTGATTATCATAACTATATATATATATATATAAGAGAAAATACAAAAAGACAAAAAGAAATAAAAAGACAAAAAGAAAATAGTTGAGCAAATAATTGAGCAAAAAGATGCCAAAAGGCCATATAGGATATAAGATGCCAAGAAGCACAACAAATTAAAAGATATGTCTAAAGACATTCATACTATATGGTATATATTTTCTATTTTGAGAATATTTTCTGATCATGGAAGGCAAAATCAAAAGATGGGGCATGTAAGTCCGGATGGCTTGTAAGTCCTAAACATCTTGAGAGGGCAGACGTAAGTCCGGATGGCTGTTAGTAAGTCCTTAAACTTGTTAATATTTCGTGATTAAGAGATATTTCTCAGGCTAGTTATGCTGAAATAGTTATATTTTAGGAATAAATAAATGGTATCACTGATCAACAATGCATGGTTTAAGTCAATTTGGGGTGACTTGAAATCTCGACAGTGTCTTGAAGGATAATAATTATTTTACAGAAGTTCTGATTGTGGGATCCACTGAATTATAATTAATCAATACAAAACATGATATATATCACTCCTTATATTTCTGAGTAAAACCTGAAGTATAAGTTTAAAAAGGACAAAAGATATTGACAATCAACTTAACCAATTATTTTAAATAAAGCTGGACAGAGTCTTAACTTGACAAAGAACTATATGATCTCATTATGAAAATTCTTACAAAATAATTTTAATCAATAAACAAATCTGATCTTGATTCTTTCTTATTTGCATTATTATAATATTTTGTTATTGTGTGTGTATTGTTTTTCATTTTACTTCTGTTTTGTTTAGGATAAAACAAATAAATAACAGATAAATTTTGAAAATTGAAGATTCATTAAATTAATTGGTCACTTGGTAAATAAAACATTCTGTTGACATAAATAATTGAGAATAAAAAGGTCTGAAAGTTTTGAAAAATAAGAAAAATTTTAAAGTTAAAAATTGAAAAGATTCAAATTGTTAAAACCTCTCGGGCAAATTGGTGTTGTCACGCGAAACCTTTGTCTCGCGAAAGGACTTGTCGCATGAATTACCTGAGGTTTAAATATCACAGTGGCTTAAACGAAATCACTTTTCGCTTAAACTCCATCCGAAAAACCCTTTCGCTTCACATCCAAAAACTCATTTCACTTGCATTCAAAACTTCAAAACAGAGATCATTCCATTCTTATTTGGCATTCTAAAACACCATACTATTCTCATTACATCCATAGTGTGATTTAAAGGTATAACATGATTGTTATGGTTACTATAGCGATGAAATGCAAAGGGAAACTTAACAACTTTAAAATAAAATCAAATAAATAAACTTAAATGTTGAAATTGAAAAATGAAATCGACATATTGGACCTAAGCGACAGTGATGGAATGATTTTCATGGATTAAAATCATGTTTTGGACAGTTAATTCGAAGGTTGGGTTACGCGAATCGCACAAATAAAATGAACAGTTGCGAAAAGGAGATTTCGCGTGAGAAAGCTTTTCGCGTGAAACCTATTTTCACGTGATGAGAGTTGTCGCGCGATTTTTATTTTCGCACAATGTTTGAATTTCACAAAACACTGACTTTCGCATGAAAGTAATTGTCGCATGAAATGTGGTTTTCGCATGAAATCTTATTTTCGCATGATAGTTAGTTTTCGCGTGATGTTTGAATTTCGCATGAACTGTGATTATTCGCATGAATTTAGTTTTCGCGCAATAGACTATTAGTTGCTGAAATTTCTAAGTGTGGAACATTAGTTTTCGCAGGAATTTGTTTTATTTTCCAAGTGTGAAAACTCAAATAATGAAACTTTACTAAGTGTTAACATTTTTCGTATGCATGATTAAGTTATTTCAAATTATTCTAATCATGTTTGTTTGTGACAATGCAGATGGCACAGATGATGTTTAATAATAATCATAACTGTGTAGCCTATTTAGATGACGTTCCTGAGGGAAAGGAACATTTTACATCTATGATTGAGGGGCTAAAGAATTCATGGATTGTTTATGCCATATCTGCTGATCCAACAATTTACTCTGAACTGATTGATTCTTTCTGGAGTACTGCTGCTCTGGAAAAAGACCAAGCTGGAAATCAAATCATCACTGCTACTGTCAAAGATAAGAGAGTGACTATCTCCCAAGCTATTCTGAACAAAGTACTACTTTTTGATGACCAAGAGGGTGCTCCAACCAGATTGGAAGATGATGTTGTTATTGATAGTTTAACTCGGATGGGATACGAGTACAGATATCCTAGTCTGGAGAAGAAGTGGTTGCCACCGTACTTGAAGTATCTATTTCACATGGTTATTTACTGTCTGAGCAACTTGAAGGCTGGGATGGACAGTTGAGTGCTGTGTTTTGATCTTTATTAGTCTCCCTGGTGGATGATCTTCCATTCAGTATTTCTGGAGTAATCTTCCAGGAGATGCAGAAAAATGCCACAGCTAATCCGGGAAGGAAGTTTATCATGTATCCTCAGTTTATTCAGCTAGTGATTAATGACGCCTATCCTGAGTTTGCCACTCTGAGGTCTCCAAAATATGTGGTTCAGACAATAAAAAAGGATATTTTTACTCATCTTACTGGAGCAAGAGGAAACAAGTGCTCAGGAGAAAGTTTTGCTAAAATTGGCAAATTTTCTAAAATAGAAAAAGATGTTGGAGATTTGGAAGGAAAAAATGCTAACACTGAAGAAGCACAGACTGGCACTTCTGCCTCTGATGCTAGAGACGATATTGATGAAGAGATAGAAAGAATGTTTGAAGAGGAGCCAATCAATGAAGGGAGAGTGGAAGGTGAAGTACACACTGCTTCCAGTTCTAAGACAAATAGTGATCAAATTGGGAATATACCTTACATTCTTCAAAGAGATCAACCTCCTGTTACTTCAACTTCTACAAGAATCAATGTTGAAGATAGGGATACTGATTACATCCCTGAGGAGTCTCCTAGTACATCTATGAGGCGTAAACGAATGGCTAGGAGGAAAGATTTCCCTGACAGGAAAAGAGGACAAGGTGGTATTCCTAGGAAACCACGAACACATGTGATTATTTCTGAAACTGAACAAGAGCAGCCTGTTGATGTGACTACTTCTGCTACTGAGACAGAAACGGTTCATGTTTCTGAATCAGCCAATATTCCTGAATCTGGTTTCACCACTCCTCCAAGACAAGGAAATCTGGAGTTTGATGTAGATACATTTCTGAATACTCCTCCGGATTTCCAAGGAAGAGAAGAATCCACCAGTGCTCCTCATTCTATAACTTTAGAAGAAAGAGTGAAGAATTTGGAAAAAGAAAGCTTTGAGAATGTCAAGCTGATTGCTGAGTTGAGAAAAGACAATGAAGAAAACACTAAGATGATTAACATGATTCATCTTGACTCTGCAATAAAGGATACAAGGATAGCCTCTTTGGAGCAACCAATGAAAAGTATGTTTGATTATTCTTTGAGGTTGGAAAGACAGTTGAATGAGCTTAGAGAGTTTATTTCTCAGACATATTTCCATCAACCACCAGTTATTCGGTCTACGACTGTGGTTGGTGAGACGAGCAGGCGTTCTCCAAGTCCATCTCCTTCAGAAAATATTCAAGAAAGAGAAACGGTCAACGAAGCTCAAGCTATTGAAGAACTGCCAAGTGTTAGTACTACTGAAGATGTTCCAATTTCATCTGAAGTACCTATCACTGAAGCTTTTACATCTACAGCTTTCGTTGAGCCAGAACATATGATGACTCTTCCTGTTGTTACTGAAGAAGATGATGAAGATTTGATTGATTATGGTGATTCAGAAGATGATGATGATAATGAAAATGAGGATGATGATGACAATGATGATGATAATGATAATGATGATGGTGGAGATGATGGTAGACATGATGGAGGAGATGATGATGATAATAATAATGATGATGATGGAGGTGATGTTAGAGGATTATCTTCTAATACAACTGGTGATACTAGCACTGATAATGTCACTCGACCAAGTGCTAGTGATCCAGAAGGATATGATCCACTTGACCCTGATACTGAAAGTTTGTACGAAAAAGAGCTTTACTCATTCCAACAATCTTCAACTGGTGCTGTAGAAGAAGAGTTTGACTTGTTTGATGATTTGGATGATGAAAATGAGTATACAAATATATTTGGGAACAACTTACAGAATTTATTCAAAGATATCAATCTTGAAGAAGGTGAAATTCCAACTGAGACTATGAGTGGTTCAACTCCTACTGTTTCAACACAGAAAGATTCTACTGGACAAATTGCTATATACATTAGAGGAGGTTTACAGTACAAAGCACCACCACCATCTACTGAAGCTCACTTTCTGTTTATATCAAAGCCAAAATAGAAATATGGTGAAATGTCTCATGTTATTAGCTGGGGTTATGATGGCGAGAAAAAGTTGTATGTTATAAAGAGAAAGAATGGAGAAATTGGTTATCTGAAGAGCACTCAAGACTTCCATACTCTACGTGCTGCTGATCTTTATTCCATGGGAAAAGCTCCATTCTTTAATGAAAGCAAATATAGCGAAGCTGAACTAATGAGATCTATGATACGAAGGGAGATGAGAACAAATTTCAAGGACTTCAAAACTGCTAAATCAAAGGTGATTGATGACTCTACAAGGATTGATGAAAATACTAAAGCTCCGATGAAAATAAGAGTCTATCAACATCCCAAATTCATAAGAAAAGTCCCAGTTCATGCTCCTGTTCCTCCAAATTCTTTGAAGCAATTAATTTCTTGGAGATGTGAAAAGGATTCAGGTCATGCTGTGATCAAATGTACTGACAGATCATTTAGAATCATTGATCCAGCTGACTTAATGAAATTCAGAAAAGCCGACTTGATCAAGCTACTACACTGTCCTATTTCAGCTGATGAGTCTGTTTACTTTTTGTCTTGCCAATATGTCTGGATGACAGATCGAATCCTTCGAAATAAATGGTACGCTTATTCTGGTACTTACAAGAGAGCAAATGTTGACTTTGACTAATGATGTTTCACCGAGCCTAGGGGGAGATTGTAGAAGACTACATAAGGCTCGGCAAAACAACAAACACCGAAAATAAAGATGACAAGCGAAAGATGGAGTCACGCGAGAGGCAGTATTCACGCGAAAGGAACCACCGCGCGAAAGGATCATCTGCGTGAAAAGTATGTCGCGCGAGAACTAGTGTTTGGTATAAATTTGTAATTTTCGGTTTGTAATTAAGTCTTATGATCATTTTTCATTCCAGAACTCTTGTTTTACTGTGTGTTTTCGCACAAGACCTGCTATAGGTTGTTTTGTTCAATACAAGAAGCATATTTTTGATCAATTTGATTCTTCTCTTATTTCAATCATGTTTACATTCCGCATTCACATGATTGAGATCGTGATTTGATTATTTCTGGGAGAAATCCATAGTTTTACATCAGCTTATTCAATTCCCTGTAATCTATACACATCCTCATGCTGCCATCCTTCTTCTTAATAAACAACACTGGAGCACCCCATGGAGAAATGTTGGGCCTAATGAATCCTTTGTCAAGAAGTTCTTGCAGTTATGACATGAGCTCCTTCATCTCGGACGGGGCTAGGCGGTAGGGTGCTTTGGCAATGGGCTGGGCTCCTGACAGTAAATCAATCTGAAACTCTATCTCCCTATCCGGTGGTACCCCTGGCAGATCCTCCGAGAATACATCAGGAAAGTCCCGCACCACTGGTACATCCGACAACTCTTTCGCTTTATCTTTAACATCTTTGACATATGCTAGATAAGCCCGCACCCTCGCCTCATATATTTCTCCGCCTTGATCATGGAAATGATCCTTGGAACCTTGCAATCGTTATCACGGTAGATCATAACCGGACTACCATCGGGAGCCGTTAATCGGATTATCTTTTGCTGGCATATTATGTTAGCATCATGGGCAGCTAACCAATCCATTCCTAGTACGACATCGAAACCACCTAAGGTCATGACAAACAATTGTGCGGGAAAGTAATGACCTCCTAGTTTAATGTGGCAATCCTCTAACACTCTAACTATTCTAATGGACTTACCATCGGCCGTTTCTACTTCGAAAGCATCATCTATTTCCTTAGTTTGGACATCTAGAGTAGCACAGAAGGATATAGATACAAAACTCTTACTGGCACCACTATCAAATAATATGGAGGCACAAACATCATTGACAAGGAACATACCTGACACCACGTCCGGGTCTTTTCTTGCCTCCTTCTTGTTCATGGTGAAAGCCCTTGCCCTGGCCTTAGGCTTTCCATCATCCCCTTTGTCATTCTTCCCGCTTGTTCCCGAGTTTCCCGGCATAGCTTTCTTGTAATTCCTGCTGTGGTGCCCCGACTCATGGCAGTTGAAGCACTTGTTCATTTCCGGGTATTCTCTAGCCATATGACCAGTTTTCCTACACCGGTAGCACCCATAGCTACCCACTCGGCACTCTTCGGGATGCCTCCTCCCACACTTCCCACATTCCTTAACTTCATCGACCCCCTTCACAATCACTTGTTTTGCATCCACCCTTGCTTTCTTGTTTCCCGGTTGGTAGTTACCATTTCCATACCTCTTCCTATTATTATTCCAAACTTTCCTCGTTTCACCCACTATCACTGGCCTACAATGATCGTACAACCTTCCACTGAGGTCCACTGCTGACCTAAAAGTACTAGGTCGGGCAGTGACCATGTCCCTACGAATGTCTAGAGGCAACCCTTGTATGTACCTCTTGATCCTTTTGGATTCAGGAGTCACCAAGTCAGGCACCAGACGTGCCATTTCATTGAATTTTGTGGTGTACTCCTCATGTGTCATGTTTCCAACCTCTTGTTCAATCTTGTCAAGCTCTCTTTCCAAACAGTATTCCTCTATCACCAACCTCTTCATTTCAGGCCACCTCATCCTCTTAATAGCCTCCTCCCCGTAAGAGTCAATGATGTTATCCCACTAACACAGTGCTGGATCCAAAAGGGAATAGGAAGCAAACTTCACCTTTTGGTCTTCCCGGCACTCGCTGATGCTCACCACGGCTTCCATTTCCCTGATCTAACGCTGAGCAGTAGCAGCGTTACCAGTGCCATCAAATGTTGGGGGCTTACACCTCTGAAAAGCCCCGTAGTTGTACCCCTTTGCCACCTCTTCAACCTCAGAATCATCATTGTTACCCAGAAAATCTTCCTTATCACTCATTTCCTCAGTCTTGACCGCTTCCTTCTTATCAACCTTCTTTGAAGCCGTACCCTACTTACCGTCGCCCTTAACCTGCTCCACAACCTCCGCAAGTAGAGCGGGCATCACTCCAGATAGGATCTGGTGCACCTCTTGGGCAATAGCTTCCTTTACTGCTTCCTTCATCTTTGCATGGTCAGTGGTAGGCCCCTCGGCTCCCGTTTCTAACTGAACCTCCTCCTTAACCGGTTCCTCAACCGGCTTCCTGGTTGAAGTTTTTGTCGGTTTCGCACTTTTTCTTGCAGATTCTTTGGCCTTATTAGAGGGCCTTCCCCTAGTACTTCTCTGGGTGACCATAGCTGGAACTGCTTTCTTTGGTGCCATTCTTTCTACTTCCTATAAGATTCAGAATGTCAATATGGTCTTTCAAGGCAAGTTCAGATCACGACAAGTTTTGTAAATTTTTATTAACAGTGGCCAGTTGTGATTAACTACTTACAGAACTTCTCCTGTCCTAAACTCTCCTATCCTGAACCACACTAACACTAGAACCTACTATACCTATTTTATGCACGTATAGGTCACATAAGTTCAGATAGGCACCACAGATAATATTATCATACCCTACCCTCGATTCTAACTTAAATAAGAAGACACTACCCATCAGAATAATACTTACAACATATTTTGTTACCTCTTGGCATAGAGCTTCTTGGACTGGCATCCTTGACACTGGTCCCATTGTCTGTTTAAGTTTAGGTTTACAAGATAGTTTTCCTAAATCTCTTAAACATTGGCTCTGATACCAACTTATAAGGCCCTGATCCCAGGAAACCTCACAGTTAGTCATTCATAGCAAAAACATAGATTTAAAACATTCGTTTACATATATACGTATATATAATGCAGCGGAAAGATATGGTAGTTGCAATTCATTACAACATAGTTAAATTAAAATATAAACATTGTCTTTAAACATAAAATAGTCTTTAAATCCTCTTAAATTCTTCTTCATCAGGGATGCCAGTCTTTAGATTCAAAGAAGCTTTAGATCCATGCTCCCATCCCATAAGCCCTAACGCTCACCTGTCAACTAATATGCATAAAAAGTCAGCTTCGCTGAGTGAATTCTAGGTTTACTTTGTTAAATAACTTTTGTAAGAGGTATTAGCTTTAACATTTGAAAATAATCATCATCTATTAGAACATTGATACACACGGGTTATCGCTTTATCGGTGCTTTGCCGTCACATATTAATTATTACTCTTCTTTATCCGTCAATTCCCAGTTACTATCGGTGCCTATGATAAACACAGGACTTTATCGACACACCAATTTAGGCCTTACTGTCGTACCCAAACAGACCATTATTGTCATTCCAATCCAGGCCTTACTGACCTGCCTGTTCGAGCCTTTACTTTATCATTGTGAGGGCACAACAGATGCAACCCTCCTTTATCAATTGCTTGAAAGGCTTTACTTTATCAAGGTACACGTTATGGGCCCAATAACAGTTCTTTAAGTTTCACTTATATCTTTAGTTTTCACACGCACTTAACACATAATAATAAGCAAACTCTTAGTCTAAGCATTCACATTTCATCAACCACGAGAGATAAACCAGATAATTGACCCTCCGGGGCACAGCGGGGGTCCGGGGGCGGCAGTCCCTGATAGCGGGGTTCTAGGGGCGGCAGCCGCTGGTGGGGTCCAAGGGGCAACACCCCTGGCTGGGGCCCAAAAATTATTTTGAACTATTTAAATGGCTCGTTTTACTTTAAAAAATTTTATTTTCTTGATAAAATGTCTTAAAAACCGTCATCATAAAAGTATGTATTTTAGTATGCATATCACCCCCAAACATTGAAAACGGGTAAAGGAGGGGTCTAGAACTCACCTGAACTTAGCAAAATAGCTTCAATTTAAGTTACTTAAGCTATAGTCCGAATACACGAGCTACACGAAAGTTAATACACAAAAACATTATTTTCTTCACAATTTCGCTGCCAGTTTCGCTGGCAGGTTCGCTGTCAGTTTCGCTGGCATTTTCGCTACCAGTTTTGCCGGGCAGCACTTCTGTCAGTTTCGCTGGACAGATTCGCTGCCATGAGCGCCCAACTTTCGTTGGAATTTCCTAGTTTCGCAATGTCTATAGGTCAACCTGGTCACTAGCGAAATTACCAACGAAACTGTAGTTTCGCACCAGCGAAACTGTAGTTTCGCTAGAACTCTCTTAGTTTCGCTGGATGAGTGCACAGTTTCGCTGGATGAGTGCACAATTTCGCTGATCGGGGGCACAGTATCGCTGGATGATTGGAAATGAAGAACCAGACCGTTTTTCACCCAAAATCTTAACTTTTTACATCTAAATCCTTGGTTTACCATCCATGAAACCATATCTAACCTTTTTACATGTTTTCATACGTAAAAATTTGACCTTTATGTATTTCTTTGAAACTTTTCAAAACCCAAAACACTAGAATCTGGGTTTGATCTACAGAAGTGTTTAGAGGTCGATTCTTACCTGGATTTGTCGCTCCTTTCTTATGGTTTGATGCTCCAACACCCAGATCTTAAATCTTTTAACCTTTGAAGCTCCAAATCTTGAGTTTTCTTCACCTTCTCTCTCTACTTTCTCTCTCTATGATTTTTGGTGGCTAGGGTTCAAGTGTGGAAGATGGTGGCTGATTAGGTGGGTTTAAAGGATGATTATGGGCCCTAAATCACTTAGGCTCTTGCCCATAAGCCTAATTAGCTCATAACCCATTTCCTTCCTTTATTAAATACCCACAAATTAAGCTCATTATCCTCCATGACTCGTTTTGACTTTTTGAGGTGTTACAAGTCTCCCACTCTTATGAAGGTTTTGTCCTCAAAACCTATAAATCATACGGGCATACCATGCCACGCTACAATTTCCCAGATAAACAGTTCAGCAAGCTTTTCTAAACTAACCTTTGAAGCTCCAAAATCGATAACGTATATGACTTTTGTATGTCCTTTGCCGCCTTCATGCATTCTCTGTTTGTTTCCAATTTCTCCGTCGTGGCTTCCACCACCTCCAAACTCCCTAGCTCTTTCTGACCGACATCACCCCAACAAATAGGAGTTCTACACCGTCGACCATAAAGTAACTCATATGGGGGAATCTTAATACTGGCGTGGTAGCTGTTGTTATAAGAGAACTCTGCTAGTGGCAAATGATCATCCCAGTTATCGTCAAATTCGATAACGCATGCCCGAAGCATATCTTCTAGTGTCTGGATTGTACTTTCCGATCTGGGTGCCGCGCCACAACACCCAGATCTTCAGTCTTTTAACCTTTGAAGCTCCAAATCTTGAGTTTTCTTCACTTTCTCTCTCTACTTTCTCTCTCTATGAATTTTGGGGGCTAGGGTTTAAGCGTGGAAGATGGTGGCTGATTAGGTGGGTTTGAAGGCTGATTATGGGCCCTAAATCACTTAGGCTCTTGCCCATAAGCCTAATTAGCCTATAACCCACTTCCTTCCTTTATTAAATACCCACAAATTAAGCTCATTATCCTCGATGACTCGTTTTGACTTTTCAGGGTGTTACAAAATTATTTCGTTAAATAACCGCGGGTTATATATTTAGTTTGGTTTTCAACCATGGTTGTATTCTTAGGGGTTATCAAATGACACTTAAAAATTTTTGTTTCTAATTTATAAGTTTTTATTACCAAATTTAATATTTGAAATAGATTTTCACACGTACGCAAACATCCAAACAGTAAAGCAGTTCGTACGCAACCATACGTTCATCACTAGCCACGTATTTGGATCTAGCTTATAAGCGCTGGCACAATTGTACGATTCAAGTAAAACTTGTAGATCCAACCAAACATTGGTAATTATGTTCACACTGATTTGTACATTTTCAAAATTTTAATTTTGTATTCAATTTTCGCTTTTTCCAATAATATAAATACTCGCGTCTAAGGCAACTACGACTTACATGAGTGTAATGCGGTTGGAATGTTTGTTGAATCAATCTTGTCAGCTGAGGTTTGTCAACGTGTTTGAGTGACAAGCTTTTTTGAATTATGAACTTTGACATTTGTTCCCGAACTGTATTTATGTCGAAGTTCCATATTCCCCTATTACTTTAAGTTGTTATTTGACTTTGAGCCGGTTTACTTTTCAAAGATGTGCAGTATATTGTCACATGATTTCTCAAAGTCATGTTCGAATAGTATTTGAAAACGTACCTATAGAATATGGAGTGAAAAAGATCAAATCACTATCTAAATATAGTTAAAAACAACTCCAAATGGTAAAATGACCATTGTGTAATGGTCTGATTTTTAAAACATTCGGAACTGGATCGGACTCGGGTTGTGTTAGTAGCCAGGCCATATAGAACCCAAGTTGGAACCAAGTTGGCCGTTTGTACCACAAACTAGTTTGGAACCGATGGATTATAACAGGTTCGAACTAGATCTTAAGGTCACTAGGTTCAACCAGGGTCACGTTTGGGTTAACCAGATATGTATGAAATCCTCTATTCCATGTTGTAGTTGAATCTGTCATTATTACGCAATTTAAACAGGATGGATGTGGTGCGCATGTGACTCAAAGACAAATTACAGGTTTTAAGGATTTTAAATCATTAATCGAATAAACATGTTAATAAAGAGATGTTTTTAAACATGATGGTTGGATATATACAAGTTCTGTTGTAATCAAAACAACACTACAGAACAATCGAACTGAAATCAAATGCATAATATAGAAGTTATTGGTCAAAGACTATTAATCAATAACAATATTACAAAGAAAAGGAAAGAAAATAATCAATTATACTACTTTTAAACTATTTGATTCTCTATCATAGTCAAAGCATGGTTAACTGCCTCATCATTTACAACTAATAAGCTCTTAATAAACAATAAGAAAAAGACTAAACTGACTTTTCTATAATTAGGGTATATTTTTACAACTTGAAGATTGGCCCACATGTTGATTCACACACATGTTGACTAGTTTGACAACAGACTTAATATTCATACACCAAACTCTGGTATAACTACATCTCTTATGAAATGAAACCTCACATTAATGTCCTTTGCCCATTTATAAAACACATTATTTCTAGACAACTACATAGCACATTTTTTTTTCACACGGTATTCAACAGGCTAACACCCAAATCTTTAACAAACCCTTTTAGCCATTGGCCTCCTTTATAGCCTCTATAGGAGCTATATCTTCGGCATCAGTGCTAGATAAAGCTACCACATGCGGAATAGTTGCTTTCCAACTCACCAAGCTACCCTATATTTTAAAAGCACAACCTATTATTGACCTTCCTCTTTCGAAATAGTTTATGTTATCAGTATCTACAATCCCATAATCATATCTCTCGCAATTGTTACAAAAAACAAAACCAACCTCCTAGATTCCACATAAGTACCTTAACAACCATATTAAAGCCTCCAAATGTTGCTGCCCCAGAATAGATAAGTCCATACTTACCACACTTACTCCATAGCTAATATAAGCCTTAGTGCACAAGTTAATTATGCTAACAACAACATTTACATAAGGTATTCTTATCATATGCTCTATTTTTTAACATTTTGAATAATAATTTCTTGATAGCTTGAAATTTTAAGCAAGAGGAGTATCACTAGTTTGCATCCTTCCATATTAAAATTCAACAACACCTTTTGTATATATGAACTTTGTGAAGATTGATTTTACTTTCATTTTATATCTTATGATCTCCATCCCTAATATCTTCATATCAACCCCAAGTTATTTGATTATTTTATTTGGGAAATCATTTTCAATGATTTATTTGCAGCAGAAAAGTCATTTGTAACAACATCATGATATTATTTCATAAACCGAACTTCCAAAACTAGATCATATTTTAATTCGTATTGTTGTTTTACAAAAGATCGCATTCATATTACAAGCCACATGTTTCCAAAACTCAATATTTGGTCCAATGTCACATTCTATCCAATCACTCTTTACCTATAAAAGGTAAAAAAAGATTCAATATCAATGATAGCTGGTGAATAACGTTTACAGATGAAATACACATCAAGATCTTTCTTTGTACACTAGTAATCATTTATTATCTGGTCACTCATGGGACGTCAATGCCAAGGGAGTCGTAATCCTTGGACACCAAGCCAATACCAGCCATGCTTAGGCATAGTACCCTTTTAAGGGTCCTACTCATCACATGTGTATCATTCTGCTCAAACCATACGTAGAATCTTGGTCTGATGTTTCTCTTGCATTTCACCAATATGCTTTATTAAATTAACTGCTCCTGTTGTTTTTAAGATAGTGGAGAATGTCAAGGACTCACGAGTTTTATTATACAAGACAATGTATTCCCTTAAGGTCAAGTCGAGTGTTTCCTATGATTTAAGGTTAATTCTGGATACTTTAAACAACACCTCAGCTTACCTCTTTTGTTAGAAAAGTTCTAATGATAGCTCGGGTGCTTCAGATCATCTAGGGTTGATTGACGGTTCTTTAAAGGGGTCGGGAAAGAGCCTAGGTATGAAGTTCAAAGTTAAGTGTGTGTAATTAAGTGTGATATGTAAGAAATAAGCTACATTTCTCACCTATTTATAGTTGAGGTTGGCTAGATGATACAGAGCATATCCTCTAGGTGATGCGGCCTGCATCCTGTGGATGTATTGTATGTGTGACACGTGTCACATATGCATTGCCTCAAGCCCCTTTTGGCAATGCGGCCCGCATCTATAACCTAATGCTTTCTGAATCGGTGTCCACATGTTTTGCTTCATACATCATTCAGCATCCATGTGTCACTCCTAGATTGTTTCCTTAGTCTATTTGAATCTACCAGCAACCCCATTCAAATACGGGGCCCCTTTTTTCTAAATTTTTATTTTTCTTCAATTTTGTCTACCACACTATTTCTCCAACCCCAAGGGCTTTTTGGACCACACCAGGGACTGCTATCCTATTGGATCCCACTCTCAGGGGCTATCATCCCGAATCCCTACTGTCCAGCGAATGCTTTGGTTCGGTTTACAGAAGTGTTACAAGTTCCTTCACTTAAAATCATGCATCAACATATCTTTATTAGCGTGAATTTAAAAAGAATCTTTAGATGCTAACACATGTTGAGTGATATTGTAGTTATATGTTAGATAACTTGTAACACTTCTGGATATTAAATTTCTGATCATCAATAATTGCAATATTGTTATTGAGGTATAATCCAAAGAGTTATACTATGGACGATAATGAAAAATTAACGTCTAAATTATTACATGTTATAGTTCACGTAACGTGGATTGAACGAACGGTGTTTGATTATTTAATGTAATAAATGGTAGTTAGTTATTTTATGAGATAATTAATGTAAGGCCCCATTCCCAGGACGCTCACAGCTGGACATTCATTGCATATAACACATAAAATATTCATTTAAGTTTACTAAAACACTACAGCGTAATAACTTGAAAACCATTTCATATATTAATGACAACTTTTGCAAAATAATACAATGTAGTTAAATGTTACAAAATATCATAATTTGCATTACATCATAAAAACATCATTGTTATACAAATGGATGTCATCTAAAAAATGCCAAGTAGCTGCCCCGTGCCATCCTCAGCAACAATCACCTGCCAACTGGAAAATACATAAAGTCAGCATCGCTGAGTGAGTTCTAGTTTTATAATTAAAATACTTCACCTTTAATTTAAAACCATTCTTTACTTTCATATGTGCTCATACATCATACGTACAAATAGATAATCTTATTATTATCTTCATCATCGTTCATTAACTTTCATTCATTCATCATCGTAGGTCATCGTTATCATTCGTTATCTTCCTTACCGTACTTTACGTACATTCACCTTCATCTTCCTCACATCCCGGGCCAACGCCACGGGCTATACCTCACAGTCATGCAAAAAGCGGGTACTGGGCCAAAGTCTATAAATAGACTCCCATACATTGTGCCCGGTGGCCTGACCATAGTACCAAAGTAAATTCATTTGGACCAATGCCATGTGCTATACCCCACCGTCATGCATAAAGTGGGTACTGGGCCGAAGTATATAAATATACTCCCATGCATTGTGCCAGGTGGCATGACCACAGTACCAGGGTAAGCGGCAAGATCCCATATGTATGGTCAATCACAAGGATTAAACCCTAGTATGCATCCTTCCGGGGTAGCTAACCCACACACAGTTAAGCTAACACCCTTCATTGGGTGTGAACCTCCATACATTGCTTGCAAGACTTTTCTTACATTCATTTGTTCATTAATACATGCATTCATTCTTTCTTTATGTTTCACATATCATTAACATTAACTTCCGCTTTACGTTACATAATACTTCACGTTCATCTTATACTCATAATACGTAGGTCACGGAATAATAAATAATAAGGAACATAGGAAACATATCATACATAAGCATAACATCATGATACATAACATAACTTCATCCATCACATCACACATAACATGTCGCATGAGCACTATGTAGGCACATGGGAACACTTAGGCGCATGGGAAAGGTTCTGGGAGCATGGGTACTATTGGGGTGCATAGCCCAACACTTAGTCACTCTGGCAAAATTCTAGGCGCATGGGCACTACGCAGGCGCATGAGTGCCTGGGCGCATGGGCAGTCTAGGCGTTTGGGATACAGCCAAATTCTGCCTATCCTAGGCGCATGAGCACTATTTGGGCGCATGGGGTTTTTGGCTCATGGGACACTTAGACAAATCTGAACGTTAGGCGCATGGGCCTATTTCAGGCGCATGGACAACCAACTCAAACTACTAACATCATATTCAATCCTAATCATCAATCTAACATATTCTAAGCTTATTTCTTACATTCTAAGCATCATAACAAGAACATGGCATCATCATAACATCATAAACACCCATATCATTAGCCCACCCGTATTCACACACACACACACACTTACGAGTGAAAAACCCATTTTTATAAAAACATTCGTACATGGATTTCCATCCCTAAAATCATATAAAACATGCAAAAGGGGGTTCTAGAACTCACCTTATGCAACTTTGAGTGTGTCTTCCTTCAAACCCGTATATAATGATTTCAAACACCTAGAAACCTACCAAACACACACACCTAAACACACACAAACACATAAGCATATAACCGAGGCTAAAATCCAACAATAACACTTAAAACTTCGAATTCTTACCTTGAATTCAGCCTTCTTCTTGATCTTTCTTCAAAACCCGAAAGCTTCTATGCTTTCTCTCTCTAAAACCGGTTAAAAAGAAGAGTGCAGGGATGTATGGGCGGCCATACCCACTTATGCACCAACTTTTATACCTTTTTGTCCTTTTGCCACATTTAGCCCCTCAACTTGGGTTAAATTGTGTTTCCTTCTTTTATTCACTTTTTATTCTTTCTTTCTTGTCTTTAAAAAACTCCGGGTGTTACAAGTCCACCCCCCTTATATCGGTTTCGTCCCTGAAACCTGTCATTCCTCGAAAGATGCGGGTAATGTCGTCTCATCTCCTTCTTAGTCTCCCACGTAGACTCGGATCCCTTTCTATGTTTCCACTGTACTCGCACCAAGGGAACCACCTTATTCCTTAACCTTTTCTCTTTACGATCAATGATCGCCACTGGTTGCTCCACATAGTTGAGTCGTTCATCAACTTCAATGTCCTCCAGTGGTACAACCATATCCTCATCAGCTAAAAACTTCTGCATATGAGATACATGGAATGTTGGGTGAATTCCACTTAACTTATCTGGTAGCTCCAACCTATAGGCCACCTCTCCTACTCGAGCAATGATTCGGAAAGGCCCTAAGTATCTTGGGCTCAACTTGCCCCACATTCTGAACCGAATGGTACCCTTCCAAGGTGAGACTTTCAACATGACTCTATCTCCCACCTTGAACTCAATCGGTCTACGTCTCTTATCGGCATATGACTTTTGTGTATCTTTAGATGCCTTCATAAAGGCTTTGATCTTTTCTAGCTTTTGGTCATAACCTCGATCACTTCGATACTTCCTAACTCCTTCTGACCAATATCACCCCAACACACGGGAGTTCTACATCTCTTATCGTATAGCATCTCATGAGGTGGCATACCAATGCTGGCATGATAACTATTGTTATATGAGAACTCAGCTAACGGTAAGTGGTCATCCCAACTTCCTCTAAAGTCAATAACACAGGCCCGAAACATATCTTCAAGTGTTTGTATGGTTCTCTTTGACTGACCATCCGTCTGAGGATGATAAGTCGTGCTAATATGTAACCTCGTCCCCATTACATCGTGGAATATCTTCAAAAACTTAGATGTAAACTGAGAGTCACGATCAGATACAATAGACACTGGTACAAAATGACGACCCACAATCTCCTTGATGAATAAATCCGTGAGTCTCTCAGAGGAATACATCTCTTGGATCGGTAGGAAGTGAGCACTCTTCGTCAAACAATCAACTATCACCCATGTAGCATCATACCCTTTCGGGGTACGCGGTAACTTCGTAATAAAGTGCATGGTGATATGTTCCCACTTCCACTCGGATATATCTAAATGTTGGATTTTCCAGTACGGTTTCTGATTTTCTGCCTTCACTTGCAAGCAAGTAAGGCACTTACTTACATACTCCACCACGTCATGTTTCATGCCCGGCCACCAGTAATCTTTCTTCATGTCTTGATACATCTTGGTAGCACCGGATGAATGGAGTATCGAGTCTTATGAGCTTCGTCCATGATCCATTCTCGTAGGTTTCTGTAACGACGGATCCACATTCGTCCGAAGCGGGTTCTAACTCCATGAGTGTTTTCTCCCAACTCCACGACTATACGTCTTATTCGTTCAGAGTTGAGGCGATCTTCTTTCAACGCCTCATTCTGAAATTCTTTGACTTGTGTCATCACGTCCGAGGTCAATACTAACTGATATGCCTTCACCTGAATCGTCTCGGGCCTCTCCTTTCGGCTAAGGGCATCGGCCACCATGTTGGCCTTGCCCGGATGGTAATGGATCTCGCAATCATAGTCCTTGATGAGCTCTAACCACCTCCTTTGCCTCATACTGAGGACCTTCTACTCAAAGAAATAATTTAAGCTCTTGTGGTCGGTGAAGATGGTTCACTTCATCTCGTAGAAGTAGTGCCTCCAAATCTTCAATGCGAAGACCACCGCAGCTAGCTGTAGATCATGTATGGGATAGTTGACTTCGTGGGCTTTCAACTGTCAGGATGCATAGGCTATTACCCTTCCACGTTGCATCAACACGCAACCTAGCACCGAATAGGAAGCATCCGAATATACCACTAAGTCTTCACTCCCATCCAGTAATTTCAAGACAGGAGCATGTGTTAATCTCGCCTTTAACTCTTTGAAAGCATTCTCCTATTCTCGACCCCACACAAACTTCACATCCTTGCGGGCCAACTTAGTCAAAGGTGAGACTATTTTGGAAAAGTCCTGGATGAACCTCCTGTAATAACCTGCCAAACCCAAGAAACTATGGATCTCGGATGGCATCTTTGGAGTCTTCCATTGCATCACTGCCTCACCCTTTGCCAGGTCCACCATTATTCCCTTAGCATTTACCATGTGACCTAGAAATTGCACCTCGCGCAACCAAAAAGCACACTTAGAGAATTTAGCATACAACTTATCTCTCCTAAGTGTCTCCAATACCTCACGTATGTGGTCAGCATGTTCTTCCTCACTCTTAGAATAAATCAGGATATCATCAATAAACATCGTCCAACACACTCGGTTCATTAAATCCATAAAGGCAGCTGGCGTGTTAGTTAAACCAAAAGACATAATGAGAAACTCGTAGTGTCCATAACGCATGCGAAAAGCTGTCTTAGGAATGTCTTGCTCCTTCACCTTCAATTGATGGTAGCCAGATTGAAGACCTATCCTTGAAAACCAACTGGCACCTTGGAGCTGATCGAACAAGTCATCAATTCCCGGTAACGGATACCGATTCTTCACCGTTAACTTATTCAGCTCTCGGTAATCGATGGACATCCGCATGCTACCATCCTTGTTCTTCACGAACAAGACCGGAGCACTCCATGGAGAGATACTCGGCCGAATGAAACCCTTATCCAGCAACTCTTGCAGTTGCGCCATTAATTCCTTTATCTCTGAGGGAGCCAAATGATACGATACGGTGCCTTAATGACTGGCTGAGCACCGGGTATCAAGTCAATTTGAAATTTGATTTCACGATCCGGTGGCACACCCGATAAATCCTCTGGGAACACAACGGGAAAGTCACACAACACCGGTACATCGGAAAATTGTGGTGTTGATGTGTCCGCATCTTTTACGTAAGCCAGATAGGCACTACCTCCCTGTCTCATGTGTTTTCCCGCTACCGCCATCAAAATCAATTTCGGAATCGTCGTAACTCGATTACCGTATATCGTCACCGAACTCCCATCAGGCGCTGTCAATCTAATCATCTTCTTGTGACACACAATGTTGGCCTTATAGTCCGCTAACCAATCCATTCCTAGGACTATATCGGATCCGCCTAAGGTCATCACAAATAGTCTAGCAGGAAACTTATGACCTTCAAGTTCTATGTCACATCCCTCAATCAAGTTAGAAATCCTTATAGACTTACCTATGGCAGTTTATACATCAAAGGCTCATCAATACATCTATTACTATTAGGCAAATTAGCAGAGAAAGCAACAGAAATAAAACTTCTACTAGCACCTGAATCAAATAACACAGAAGCAAGAGTTTTGTTTACTAGAAACGTACCTGACACAATATCGGGGTGTGTCCTAGCCTCCTCCTTGGTCATGGTGAAAGCTCTGGCGCTCGCCTTCTGCCCTTCAGTCCCAGTCATCTTCATCGCTCCGGAACTCTCCGCCCTCGGCCTCTTGCAATCCCTGCTCATGTGGGCCTCTCCACCATAGTTAAAACATCTGGCCACACGACAATCCTTTCCTATATGCCCCGTTGTCCCACACTTGAAGCATACATTTGATCCCCACCTACATTCTCCTGTATGCTCCTTTCCACATTTGCCACACCTCTTCGACCCCACACCGGGTGTGACCACACGTCGGTCATCCACTCATGCACTCTTGTTGTTTGCCAGAGCACCACCCCATCCAAACCGCTTCCCGTTCCAGTTCTAGTTACCACTACCTTTCTTGCTCACCTCAGACACCACTACATCCCTTTCATCATACAGTCTTCCCACCAAATCAACCACCGACCTGAAAGTGCTCGGTCGAGCGATCATATGCCTGTGGATGTCCGCCAACAAGCCCTGAATGTACCTCTTGATCTTCCGTGACATAGACGTCGCCTGATCTGGCACCAGCCGTGCCATCTCGTTAAACTTGGTGGTGTATTATTGATGTGTCATTGAACCTGCTTTTAGCTACAGGAACTCTCTCTCCACCTTGTCCAACTCCCGGTGAGGACAGAACTCCTCAATCACCAACTTCTTTAGCTCACTCCACCTCATCCTGCTAATCGCCCTACTACCCTCGGCTTGGACAATGTTGTCGCACTAACATAGAGCCGAGTCCATGAACGAATGAGTGGCAAACTTCACCTTCTGATCTTCCCTGCACTCGCTGATATCGAGCACAACCTCCATATCTCTTACCCAGCGATCGGCAGCAGCAGCAATACCATGGCCATCAAAAGTCGGGGGCTTACATCTTTGGAACGCCCCATAGTTACAGCCTCTTGCGGCTTCTTGCAATAGCTCCTCCTCCTCCTCCTCCTCCTCACTGGTGACAACCGTCATAGTCTCCGGTTGTTCCCTTCCCCCTGTGGGCCTTCTCCTTTCCTTCCACTCTCCTTCCCTAACAGCTTTAATCATTTCGGTCACCACAGATGGCAGGATCGTCTGCATGACCTGATGAACCTATTCTACCACAGCCTCTTCACCGAGGCCCTTAGGTTAGCACTCTCAACACCACCCTCCGGATGAGGGGTCACGGGCTCCTGATGAGTCACTTCTTCAGCTTTACGGCTTCCTCTCATGACCCGTGGTCCAGCACCACATCCACCATGACCTCCACCTCGAGAAGCCTTCAAAGATCTACCACCAGCCATTCTCTAACACGCTATAAGATTCAAACACTAACACGGTCATTCGAGGGAATAGCTCAGTTTATGTTAAGCATAATAAGTCCCTATTACAGTGGTCAATTGTGATTAGCCATTTACTTTACTCTTCATACCCCAAGCATTTCCTATCCTAACTACATCAGTATCTAAATCTACTAAAGGCACATAAATCACATATCATGCATACGTAATACCAGTTATCATTAAGGAAAATACCTGATGGCACGTAGCTACTTGGAATGGCATCCCTTGCCTTTCCGTCCCATTCTCAGATTAAGTTTAGGTTTTAGAAAATCATTACCCAATTCTCCTAAACTTGGCTCTGATACCAACTTGTAAGGCCCCGTTCCCGGGACGCTCACAACTGGACAATCATTGGATATAACATATAAAATATTTATTTAAGTTTACTAAAACACCACAGCGGAATAACTTGAAAACCATTTCATATATTAATGACAGCTTTTGCAAAATAATACAATGTAGTTAACTGTTACAAAATATCATAATTTGCATTACATCGCAAAACATCATTGTTATACAAATGGATGTCATCCCAAAAACGCCAAGTAGCTGCCCCGTGCCATCCTCAGCAACAATCACCTGCCAACTAGAAAATACATAAAAGTCAGCATTGTTGATTGAGTTCTAGTTTTACAATTAAAATACTTCAACTTTCATTTAAACCGATCTTTACTTTCATATGTGCTCATACATCATATGTACAAATAGATAATCTTATTATTATCTTCATCATCGTTCATTAACTTTCATTCATTCATCATCGTACGTCATCGTTATCATTCGTTATCTTCCTTACCGTACTTTATGTATATTCACCTTTATCTTCCTCACATCCTGGGCCAATGCCACGGACTATAGCCCACAGTCATGCATAAAGCGGGTACTGGGCCAATGTCTATAAATAGACTCCCAGACATTGTGCCCGGCGGCCTGACCACAATACTGGAGTAAATTCATTCGGACTAATACCATGTGCTATGCCCACCGTCATGCATAAAGCGGGTACTGGGCCGAAGTCTATAAATAGACTCCCATACATTATGCCCGGTGACCTAACCATAGTACCGGGGTTAGTGGCAAGATCCCATATGTATGGTCAATCATAAGGATTAAACCCCAGTGTGCATCCTTCCGGGGTAGCTAACCCACACACAGTTAAGCTAACACCCTTCATTGCGTGTGAACCTCCATACATTGCTTCTAAGACTTTTCTTACATTTGTTCGTTCATTAATAAATCCATTCGTTCTTTCTTTATGTTTCACATATCAATAACATTAACTTCCGCTTTACGTTACATAATACTTCATGTTCATCTCATACTCATAATACGTAGGTCATGAAATAATACATAATAAGGAACATAAGGAAACATATCATATATAAGCATAACATCATTATACATGACATAACTTCATCCATCACATCACACATAACATCATAAAGTCAACTTACATTACCCCCGGGAACATCCCAAGTCAATGCCTACACTTCACATTTTCCCTAAAATTCAGAAAAATATTCTAAGTCTTAGGCGCATGAGCACTATGCAGGCGTATGAGCACTATGCAGGCGCATGGCCTTCTGGGCGCATGGGAACACATAGGCGCATAGGAAAGGTTCTGGGCGCATGGGCACTATTGGGGCACACAGCCCAACACTTAGTCACTCTGGCAAAATTCTAGGCGCATAGGCACTATACAGGCGCATGAGTGCCTGGGCGCATGGGCAATCTTGGCGTTTGGGACACTTAGCCAAATTTAGCCTATCCTAGGCGCATGAGCACTATTTGTGCGCATGGGTTTTGGGCACATGGGACACTTAGGCAAATCTAAACGTTAGGTGCGTGGGCCTATTTCAGGTGCATGGGCAGCCAACTCAAAGTACTAACATCATATTCTGTCCCAATCATCAATATGACATATTCTAAACTTATTTCATACATTCTAAGCATCATAACAAGAACATGGAATCATCATAACATCATAAACACCCATATCATAAGCCCACTTGCATTCACACATGCACACGCACTTACGGGTGAAAAATCCATTTTATTAAAACATTCGTAAACGTAGTTCCAGCCCTAAAATCGTATAAAACATGTAAAAAGGGGTTCTAGAACTCACCTTATGCAACTTTGAGTGTGTCTTCCTTCAAAGCCGTATACAATGAGTTCAAACACCTAGAAACCCACCAGACACACACACCCGAACACACACACAAACACATAAGCATATAACTAAGGCTAAAACCCAACAAGAACACTTAAAGCTTTGAATTCTTACCTTGAATTCAGCATTCTTCTTGATCTTTCTTCAAAACCCGAAAGATTCTACGCTTTCTCTCTCTAAAACCGGTTAAAAAGAAGAGTGCAGGGAAGTGTGGCGGCCATACCCACTTTATGCACCAACTTTTATACCTTTTTGTCCTTTTGACACATTTAGCCCCTCAACTTGCATTAAATTGTGTTTCCTTCTTTTATTCGCTTTTTATTCTTTCTTTCTCGTCTTTTTAAATATCCGGGTGTTACAATTAATTACTAGAAGGATTAAAAACAAGTTAAGTTATGAGTTCAACATTAATGGGTTATGAGTATATCTAATTAAATGGTAATTAGTAAACAACAAGGATTGTTTTGTAAGTTATTAAAAGTTAATTACCCGAGGTGTGTAGTGTAATCATTGTAATTATAAATATGATTTGTTGGTAACCATGTTCACACACCAAAAACATGTAGCACCCCCCGTTTCACACCCATCGTCGATCACCATCTCTAGTCACCGCCATCACCTACTTGTCATGCACTGCTACCGTTGTTGCATGTGTATCCGTCACTACCACGCAGTTGTGGTGTTTTGTAAATAAGTCACTAGCGAGACTGTTGTTGCATACATCATGTGTGTTTTTGGTTTTGATCATCAAAGGTATAACCATTATACCCTTCTGGATGTGTTTAATTTAATTGTCTAATCGTGTATAATTGGATACTTGTATGGGAACTAGTTTGAATAAACTAATGTGCATAAACACATCCAAATTAAACGCAAAACTTATTTGATAAATGTAACTGTTTTAAAAATTAAAATTACTGCATGATACCCAATACCTAGATATAAAGAAAGGATCTTAGCAAAGAGATTCACTAAAAAAATAGTCATAAACTATTATAAAATCTTTTCCCTTATTGTTAGATACTCATCCATTAGAGTTATACTTACTATAATTGATGTCATAGATTTAGAATTAGAGTAACTAGATGCTAAAATAATATTTTTTTCTTGGTTATTTGGTAGAATAGATATGCATGAACCAGCCATAAGGGTTCAAAGAAAAAGTAATGGAAGATAAGGTGTGTTCACTACAGAGATTCCTTTATTGACTGAAGCAATCACCAACCACTATTACAGAAGGTTTGATGAGTTCATGATATCTATAGAATTTACAGGAAGCATTTTTCATGAATGTCTATACTTTTGAAAGTACAGCTTTGGAAACTATGTGTATTTGCTACTTTATAATGATGATATGGTATTAGCATTTAAAAATCTATTGAAATTTAAGCTACTAAGAATATGTTGATGCGTGATTTTAAATGAAGGAACTTGTGACACTTCTGAAAACCGGACCAAAGCATCTGCAGGACAATAAGGAAAGACTACATCTAACTTTATCTAGAAGAATCTTTTTATTTTTTCCACCAACCAATTATCTTGGGGGTGGGGTACTAGAAACATGTAGATGTCTAGATATGCATTGACTTTTGCAATAACTATTAAAATGATTACTACAAAACTCAATGCCATTATTTGTTCTTAATTTTATAATTCTCCTACCAGACTGTCTTCCCACAAGTGTTTTCCATTCTTAAATTTCTCAAATGCATCCTCTTAATGTTTTAAAACAAGCACCCATACCCTTTTAGAATAGTCATCTATAAAAGATATAAGGTGCCTTGCTCCACCTAGTGATTAGTGCTTTGCAGGTCCTCTAGATCAGAAATGGACATAGTCAAGAACACCTTAAGTAAATTGAATCCCTTCATAATTTTCACCTTGTGAGCCTTTCCCATGATGGAATATTCTTGGAACCCAATCTCTTTCTCCTTAGATCACCAAGGACTTGTGTTTGTTAAGTTCCTTGAGATCCTAAACACTTATATAGCCAAGGCTTCCATACCGTAGCATAACATCATTGATCTGTTTATCTTCCACCAAACTACTTACACCACTAATCACTTTGCAGTCTACCTTATAGCTGTTGTTATCACCTTTTATGCCTAATAAGATTGTCGATGAGCCTTTTATCATTTTAGCACTACCACCATTTAAACTCACATAATAATCAAAACCTTTTAAAAGTTCCTAATGATATCAAGTATTTTGTTAAATTAGGTATAAACTTAACACTTGTAATAACCAATTCAGTGTCATTATTTAACTTCAGAGTGATGGTGCCTTGACCATGATTTCTACATGGTCTATCATCCCCCAGTTACATTGCACCAAGATAATTTAGCTTTAGATCTATAAACTACTATATGTATAGTGTCATGGTATGAACTATGAATACCCAGAGTCTAGCATCCACTGATCATTTGCATTTCCTTTTGACATTTCCATTCATCAGAAACTTATATATTTTTCTAAGGATGTATCTGGGAACTATTAACTTGGCCTTTAGTAGGTTGTGGCTCCTCTTTTTCGTATATGGGCTATCTTGTTAGGACCGTTTTTGTACGGAGTACTAACTGATTCAATGTGAAACCAGATCAAATAGCGCGAAATTCTATTTGATTGGCGATCCATTCAGTGAGAGCGACAACCAGATCGATCTAACGATTAAACAAACGTTAAGAATGAGTTGGAATCAATCAGGAACAAACTATGAAGTTGGATGGACGAACTAGAACTCTCTGGACGGCTCGGGTATGATAATATTCAAAGTGTTACGTTTTTCCACAAATTATGTTGTACTTATAGGTTTTCAGTATTCAGTCGTACGACTGAGCCATTAGAATGGTTCAGTCGTGTGACTGAGTCATGCGTTTGATTCATACCTATGACTGAACCACTGAGTCAATCTTATTTCTTAGTCATACGACTGATCCAGTCACCTGGTTCAGTCATGCGACTGGTCCATAAGTATGATCTATTCGTGCGTCTGGTCTATAAGTATGGTCCATTAGAATGAATAACCCACCTGACTAAGTTGAACACAGTTCTAAATTATTATTGTCTCAGAACTATGTACAACAACCTCAAAACTATATATAATGTTCATTCATATGTGTAATACTAAATACAATAAGAATATGATATAATCAAAGACAAATAAACATCAAAACACATATCATATTTCATTAAGCACTTGCATTACATATGTGTAAGAAATGAAAGACATTCACATTTAAGTACATAAACTAAGAACATCATGTATCAACAAACTCCCCCTTGGACCTAGTTTATCCTCTTGTCTAGCATTCTTCACATGTTCTTCATATTTCTTGTATTTCTCCTCCTTGGTGACTCCCGCGTGTATCTCAAAAGCAAAACAGAGTCGTATAACATGTTGGAACTGGAGAGCTTGTACAATATCTTGAGTATCATAAAATAGTGGCCACTTGTATACTGTATAAACATCATCTGCGGACAAGTTGGTAAGCCACATTGGGTCGAATACCCTAATAGTCTCAATCTGTCCATCTCTGTTTAAAACTATAATGTCTTCCCCCGTACTCCAATCATAATACCACCATTTGAAGTATGGAGTGAAGTTCTGAGGCATCTCCCGTAAAGGGATCTTAGACATCATGCGCGGGGGACTCCACTTCAACACAACCTTTGGCCTTCCAGAGATCAAGTCAACTTCTGTCTTATGAATAAACCTCTTAGGTTGCTGAGGTCTGAAGTTTACCTATCTGGTATGGTATTCTTTCTTCAAAGCCTTTTCGAACCATCTTGACATCATTCCATGAGTAGCATAGAGCAGGTTCAGGCTTGCTATTCTGATGAGCTCAAAACCAGGGAGAGTCTTCAAATCGTGCAGGTGTCGATAATACTCAATCCCCTTCTATCTTTTAATAGCATAAATGTTTAAATCCTCAAAATATGCCCAGCTTATGATCTTTCCAGATACTTTCTGATGCCTCTTCACTTTATATAATTTTGTATAGGCATTCTGCTTGGGAGGTGTTCGTTTACTTTTCATCTCAGTCAAACAGGCAATCCCTTTTGCTTTCCTTTCCTCAACATGGGTATCATTTTCCTGGGTTCTACCTTGTTGAGATTTCTTTTCTTTTGCCTTCTCCTCATCCTTATTAAATGATCCACTAGCAAATGTCTCTTCTAAATCTGGAATGGTTTCTCCATTGACATCAGTGTACCGAGGATAACACTCTGACGTTACATTCTCAATATCAATCTTATCAACCCCTTGGAGCTCCTCATCACTGATGACATCTACTTTGGGAGTATCTTTCACAAGCTCATCCAGATTTGAGTCTAAACATATCAGCGAGTTGCTCGTCCGTCAGGTCATGTATTATCTCCCCCTCTTCAGGTTTGTAGCACACTGATCTTCTTACAATTCCTTATACTTCAAGAATCATAGTGAACTGAGTCTTTATTTGCTGAAGGGGAGCCATATCAAATTCATCTGCCTGAGAAGTTTCATCTGTTTAATTAAACAATCACCAAATCACACAGTAATGAATAATCAAGACTTTTAACATAAATTATCATTCATTACATTAATGTAATACAAAGTCCAAATACAAAAAGTTTCAAATACATAAACTATCTTAATCATTACTTTTCTCTTGTACTTGAGGCTTGTCAGCTTCAGGAGCTGAGGACGAGGTTCCTTGATCTTGATTCTTCTAGGTGCGCCTCTCTCTCGCTGAGTGATTTGAGGCTGATGCGTTAGCATCACCTTCAGGATCATCCTCCTCATCATTATCCTTCTTGTTCTCCTCTCCACTTTCTCCGGCTTCCTCCTCATCACCATCATCCTCGGATTCATCATCACTGGAATCGTCATCGTCATCTCCACCACCATCACCATCTCCCTTTGTCTTCAGAGGCTCAGTCTTCTTTCCCTTCAGCCTTAGCATTATCTTCTTGTTCTTCTTTTCCAACCCCTCAATCCTCTTTGTGGATGCCAACACTAGCTCATTTTGAGCATGCAGGTCCTTGTGAGCTCAAACTAATGCTTTCTCATGAGCTTCTTTCTGCCCAGTGAGCTTGGCAATTTGCTTGCCTTGTGCTGCATTGACCGCCATCAGCTGGTTCATCTGGTTGGCCCTGTGAGCATCATCTATAATCAGCTTTAGCACAAGCCTGTTAAGGCTGGTTAGCTGCTCCTGTAACCCTACAGTGGGTAGAGTAGTACCCTGTGGAGGTGGGAACTGGCTGGATGTTCCGGCTGGTGGAATGGTAGGGGTGGTTATGGATATGGTGTAAATGGGTGTAGGAATTGGAATAGATTTTGGAGGGGTGGTTTTGGTTATTGAGGTTAGGGAAGATGTGGGTGTATGTGTGGTGGTGGGTATGTCGGTGGCTGTGGCTGTGGTGGTGGTAGTAGCAGTGGTAGTGGCAATGGTAGTGATAGTGGCTGTGGTGGTGGAGGAGCTCATCAGAATGACCCTTTGTCTTTTCCCTTTCTTGCCATAGGGTTGGTCCATCCTTTTCTTCCTAGACCCCTTTGCAACTGGGGCTTCCCCTAGACTGATGGGCTAGTCAGTTGTGTATGATTGATCTCTGACCTCAGTGTCAACACTCTTAGCACTAGTTTGGCGTCCACCAACCGCCTTTTTCCCTTTCTTGGTAGCCACAACCCTGCTACCAACTCTCCTGGTGAGAGGCTCCTCATCTGAATTATCAGATTCATCTATCAACTCAAAATTACCCAGATCCTCCATTCGTCTATCAGCACCCGAAGAACTACCACCATGACCCTCATCATTATCATCATCCACATCATCTGGGATCACTATCTATTCAACATTAGAATCACTGTCATCATGCCTTCATTCCTTCTAACCTGGAGTGACATATGCTGGATTGCCCAGATGCCCAAATAATCTCCTAACCGGGGACTTCACTTGCTTACCTTGGTACCTTTATCCTACCCAAGGTAGTATCATCCATAACTTCCAGTACTACCTCGTCGTCCTTATTCTTGGGCAGTGAGGGGAGTTTCTCATCTATAATCATCTGGTGAAACCTAGGGTACATACAAAAACCCTCCTTCCCCTTTGCTTCTATGTTCTCCCTCAAAAAACTGAAGAACATCCTCGAGAAACTGAACAGGTAGTTCAGTACCAGTGCAACAAAAGCATTCTGAATTTGGTCACTCATCTCGTCAAACCCTCCTCTTTTAGACGCAATGCACTTCAGGAAGACATGTGCGAGATACTTGAATGGTGGACACATGTTTCTCTTATTAAGCACGCCGGCATTTATGTCGCCTGCGTACTTAATCCTCAAGAAACAACCCCTAACTGTTAGGGGTTGTAAATTGATTGGGTAGTCTCCATCCTCACCCGAATCCAATACTCTCCTGTAATCGTCTTCTCTGATATCTATATCCTGACCGAAGATGGAACTTTGGATCCTGTAAGGCTCCACTGATCGGTCTACAACAGCATTCTCCCAGAATGCCTGCTGTAGTGAGCGGTAAGGTGTGCACGGAGTAGATATAGCATGGTGTATCCTGGATCGGCGTAGAAACTCTATAATCCCAACAAATTCTGAGGCGTTCCAAGAAGTAGTGTTAAGATAAGCATAGATGTTGTGCTTAGTACTCATCGTCCATCTATCAGCCATTTCACTACAACATAATCACCAAACATGTTAGACCCGTTCACAAGAAAAATATTTGAGTTTGAACTGATCATATCAGATGGTTCAATCGTACGATTGAACCATACGACTGAACTCAGTCATGCGACTGAGCCTCCAACTGAGTTTAGTCGTGTGCCATGACATGCGGTTGAGTCAGTCGTGTGACTAAGTCAACGATTGATTCAATCGTGCGATTGAATCATGCGTCTGGCTCAATCGTGCGACTGAAGTTCATCAGTCGTCCTGTCGCATACCCATTGTACGAGTCCAAGTGTTGGTACACATGTCCCTAGTTCTAGTTCTAGTGTGCTTAAATGTAAATGATTTTCATTTTGTTACATCAATGTAATGTTTGGATATATGTAATGAAAACTCTTTATTGAATGATTATTGGTTATTGAATGTCATGTCTATTTATATTATTGTTTATTATATGGTTGCATGAACATGTTATATGGGTTTACAGTTGTTAGACATAGTTCTGTATCGTTAAAGGTTCAGAAATGTGTTTATGTAAGTCTTATTATCCAGTCGCACGACTGGACCACGCTAATGGGCCAGTCGCACGAGTGAACCATAAGATTGAGCCAAGCGCACGATTGAGTCATCAGACTGGCTCAGTTGTACGAATGAATCAATCGTGTGGGTCAGTCGTACGTATGAATGGATCGTATGACTAAGTCGCATGATTGAGCCATACGCATGGCTCAGTCGTACGAATGTAGACTGAAACCTATAAATACCACTTAATTCGTGGAAAAACAAAACACCTCAAGAATTCTCAACCCTAGCCGTCCCAGAGCATCCAAGTCGTCTCTTCCAACTTCATAGAGCATTTCTGATCATTGCTAATCAATTCTTAATGTTTCCTAATCGTTAGTTTTGATCGGATTAATGTTCTCCCAGATTGGATCGTCAATCAAATAGGATTCCGCACTATTTGATCTGGTTTCACGTAGTTTCGGTTAGTACCAGTTCGTACTAGGTCCTAACAAGTGGTATCAGAGCTTTGGCTCTCGATTCTACGTGGATTTAATCACGTTTTTGCAAAAGCCAATGTTTTCAATCAAAAGATCCGATCCGTTTGCATTAAAAATTCAATTTTTACGAGTGCATGTGTTCAAAAGTTCGTATTTATTGAGTTCTAGCCGACTAGGGTTTTCAAAATCTTGATTTTAGTCGAATCGAGTGAAAAATTCTGAAAAATTTCGAAGTCAAACGTCTCAGTCGAACGATTTATCCAATCGCACAACTGAACTCCATACGCACAGCTCAGTCACACGATTGGTCCATTCGTTTGCTTCATTCGCACGTTTAAGCTCATTCGTTCAGGTTAACTCAGTCGTATAATTCATTCATACGGCTGAACTCATACGCATAGGTTCATACACACGGTTGACCTCAATCGCACGTGTGAACTCAGTCGCACACTTCAATCGCCCGATTGACTTCAATCGCACGGTTGAATCTCAATCGCATTCCCCAATCGCATCAGTCAGTCAGATCATAAAGTTCTTCAGTCTAAGTCATCATGGATGAACAGTAATTCGCTTTCTCAGCCAGGAAGGATTCCAGAATTCAGAATCTCCTACTTCTAGAGAATGAGATCGGAAATCATAGCAAACCACCAAAACTTCTTTCACATGACGAATACCCTCAATGGACGCAACGGTTTGAGATTCATCTAAATGGAGGGAACACCAACTTTTAGAGCACTATTGAGACTGGCTACATTATGCCAGTTGGAGCTGACGGTGTTCCACTGACTCTAAGTGGTTTGAATGAGGCACAAAAAGTTGCGTACAATGCTAAGAAGAAGGCCTATGCTTTACTGACACAGTTTATCACAAAGGACATTTTCCATCAGTTCTCAGAACACAAGCAATGCAAGAAGTTGTGGAAGGCTTTATAGAAATGTTATGAAGGAAATACTACGCTTAAGTCTCTAAAGGCTAAAGCTTTGAAGAAGGAGTTTGATAACTTCTCGTCAATTGGAAATGAGAGTCTGGATGACATTATCGATCGCTTCTATCATTTGATGAGTGAACTGCACACTCATGGAGTTAAAATGTATGGAAGATAAAGTGTCGAGTATGGCTGATGGTTTACCTGATAAGTGGGATTCATTTGTTTCCACTCTGAGACATAATCAAGTGCTGGGAACGTTGGATATTAATGACTTCATTCTGAAACTGAGAGAGGAAGAGGTTTGGCAGAAGTACAACTCCAAAAAGGGTACCTACACACAGAATCCGTCTCTCTACAATGTAACTCCTGCTACTGTTGTGTGACGCCCTAAACCCGGCAGGGCACCGGAGGCACGCCACATAGTTGGATTAACATCTTAAATGCAAATCAGAGCTTCTATCATGCAGCGGAAGACTAGACATAATTACATGTCAACCCAACTATATAAAAAACATTTTACATATTATTGTATTTCATTATACATCCCTTTCTACATTTATTAACATGTCCTACACCCTATGCCAGCAACTACTCCGGGATAGCATCCTTATCTGTCTCAAGCGTGCTTTCCTCTATTATTAGACGATCCTTCCTTACCTAGCACACACACAACATACTCAAAATCTCAGATAAACTGGTGAGTTCTAATTTTTTTATTAAAGCATTAACAACATCATTTCATATAAAAACCTCATTTATATTGGCAATACAATAAAATCAATTTTAACTTTACTTTGTGCCACCGGACTCGTCCCACCGGACGTCAGTTTCCCACCAGAAACTGTAACTATTATCTCTCATCCAGTAGGATGCCAGTTTAATCATCTAGGGTCGTCATCACAAGATGTTCACAAAGCTGAGTGATCGTCATCACTCCTTCTCACTGTACAATCTACACACAGGCATCTTACCCTAACTGGCCTATTGAGATTTACATCACATCAAATCAATTTCTTTTACTCATTACCAATATCATCACATTAATTTTCATACACCCCACATTCTTTCTTTTAGCACCAGTTTCAATACATTTTCATTTGTCCCCCATCTGACCCATTGGAATCATTACCATCACGTAATGATTAACAATGTTCAGATGCCCACTCATTATCCCAACTTTACCCTAACAGCCCCACGAGCTGCTAGTAATGTATAAACATCATTATCACAATTCTGGTGCTAAAAACATTCAAATTACTCATCATTGTATGTTTCCTAGCCTGCATGTTAAAACCACACATTTAAAAGGGCTTAGAACTCACGTTATTAACTTCCTCACGACAATCTACACAATCCACATACACGAGATAACTAGTTCTTCTTCTAATCAAGGTATATCTAAAGCAATAAACCTTGATTCAGTAAACTATTCTCAACCAGGACTCCTATGCGAATGAATACTTATGCGAATGAGAACTCATGCGACTGGACCTATGCGGATGAATAGCCAATCGTGCGAATGGACCTCATGCGACTGAACCATGCGTTTGAATCATGCGACTGAACCTTCAGTCGTACAACTAAACATTCATTTGCACGACTGAGTCCTCATTCATGCATAGTGATCACTCGTCTTCATTCAGTCTTCTAACCAGGTGAATGAGTTCTCAGTCACACGACTAAACCTTTATTCATGCTCAGTCGCATGACTGGACTCTCATTCGCAAGACTAAGGCATGCGGCTGAGCCCATTCGTCTGAAACGGATCAGCAGCCTGTGTTCTTGACGTTTTTGATCCAAACTTACTCAAAAATTGAGTTTTAACCATCCAAATCATGTTATATTCAAAACAGATCATGTACACATCGTTTACAATGGTTTCGGATCATTATTTTTATCAAAACTTCACAAAACTTGAATATGAATCCGCGGATTTTAACTTACAAAAGAACAGACCAAATCAATGATTTAAACGTGTTATGGGATCAAATTCAATCATATACACAGCTTATAATATATCAGGATTGATCTGTGTATTCAAAACTTACCAAAACGAAGTTGCCTTAGTCAATTTGGTGAGAACAGGGGTGTTTGGGTGTGAAAGGAACAAGGAAATGGAGTGGATGCAGATAGAAATCTGCTTTTAAACTCTCTTCACCACCTTACTTATCCACACATACATCTTTACCGCCTCTCACTCAGTCGCACGACTGAACCCCATTCGCATGACTGAATCGTACGACTGAAGCCCATACGCCTATGATTCGTGCGATTGAGTCTCATTCACACGTAAGGGGTGCGACTGAAGCTCATTCGCATGCAAGTCGTGCGACTAAACACCAATCTTAACAAACAAACTCAACTTAATTAATTAAACATAAACTATAGTACGATTACAAGTCCGGATTGTAAAAAACCGGATGTGACAACTTTTTCCCCCTTAAATAGGTTTCGTCCCCGAAACCAACTATTCAAACAACTGGGGATAATCTCTTCTCATCTCGTCTTCTGATTCCTAGGTGAAATCAGACCCCTTTCTATTCTACCACTGCACTTTAACTAACTCAATAGTTTTATTTCTCAATCTTTTCATCTTTCTGTCTACTATAGCAGTAGGTTTCTCAACATAATTTAACTTATCATCCACCTCTATATCATTTAAAGGTACGTATGCACTTTCATTGGCTAAACACTTGCGCAACTGTGATACGTGGAAAGTTGGGTGGATTCCTTGCAACTGATTGGGTAATTCTATTTTATAGGCTACTTCTTCAATTCGTTCCATAATTCTAAACGGTCCTATAAAACGAGGACTTAACTTTCCTTTCTTTCTGAATCTAATAATTCCCTTCCAAGGAGATACTTTCAACATAACTCTATCTCCTACTTCAAATTCTATATGCCTTCGCCTTTTATCTTCATAAGACTTTTGTCGACCCTGAACCGCTTTAAACCGAGCTTTGATCTGATCCAAATTTTCATTTGTGGCCTGTACAATTTCCAAACTTCCCAACTCTTTCTGCCCAATTTCTCCCTAACATATCGGGCTCCTGCACTTTCTGCCATATAACATCTCATAAGGAGCTCTCCCAATTGTAGAATGATAACTGTTATTGTAGGAGAATTCTACTAACGGTAAATGACTATCCCAGCTACCATCAAAATCTATAACACAAGCCCGTAACATATCATCAATTGTTTGGATAGTCCTTTCAGTCAACCCATCAGTTTCTGGGTGAAAAGATGTACTATGTAATAAACGAGTACCCATATCTTCATGAAATTTTCTCCAAAACCTCGAAGTAAAACGTGTATCTCTATCCGACACAATTATTAATGGTACTCCATGATGAGCAATAATCTCTCAAATAAATAGTTCTGCTAACTTCTCAGAGTTATATGTTTCCTTGATTGGTAAGAAATGCCTGCTACGTGTCAATCTATCCACTATGACCCAAATGGTATCATAACCTTTAGCTGTACGCGGAAACTTAGTTATGAAATCCATTGTCATTTCCTCCCATTTCCATTTTGGAATCTCTAAAGGTTGAAGCTTACCATATGGATTTTGATGCTCAGCTTTAACTTGAAGGCATGTCAAACATTATTCACATACTGCATCACATTAAACTTCATACCTGGCCACCAATATTCTTGTTTTAAGTCTTTATACATCTTAGTAGCACCAGGGTGTATAGAATATCTGGATTTATGAGCTTTATCTAGCACCAACTCTCTCATCTTAATCGGAACCCACATACGACCAACTTTTGTCTTAACCCCAAAACTATTTTCTTCCAGATCTTTTGTTTGACCTTTCATTCTTTCTCATTTCACGTTCTCCTCCTTTAACGCTTCTAGTTGAGCTTCCCGTAACTGATGCATAAAATCTAGAGTTATCACTAACTTATATGACTTAACTCGAATTGGAGGATGTTCATTCATTCTGCTTAACGCGTCAGCAACCACATTTGCTTTACCAGGATGGTAAAGTATTTCGCAGTCATAATCTTTTACCAACTCTAACCATCTCCGCTGGCACATATTTAATTCTTTCTGCTCGAAGAAATATTTCAAACTCTTATGATTTGTATAAATTGTACATTTCGTTCCATATAAGTAATGCCTCCATATCTTCAAGGCAAATACCACTGCTGCCAATTCCAGATCATGCGTTGGATAATTCTTCTCGTGGTCTTTAAACTGTTTGGAAGCATAAGCTATTACTCGTCCCCTCTGCATCAATACACAACCTAACCCTTGATATGAAGCGTCTGAAAAAATTACCAAATCTTCATTTCCATTTGGAAACGACAATACGGGTGATTGAGTTCATTTCTACTTCAGTTCTTGGAATGCATTTTATTGTTCTGATCCCCATATGTATTCTTCAATCTTTCTTGTCAGCTTAGTTAATGGGGATGCGATTTTGGCAAAATCCTTAATAAATCTTCTATAATAACCAGCCAGACCCAAGAAACTACGGATTTCAGATGGCGTCTTCGCAGGACTCCACTTCATTACTGTTTCAATCTTTGCAGGATCTACAAAAATACCTTCTGCATTGATTACATGTCCTAAAAACTGTACTTCCCGTAACCAAAATTCACACTTAGAAAATTTTGCATAAAGCCTTTCTCTTCTCAACCTTTCCAACACTTCACGAAGATGGCAGGCATGATCTCCCTCATTCTTTGAATAGATCAGTATATCATCAATAAACACAATTACTGATCGATCTAACATTGGCTTACACACTCTATTCATCAAGTCCATGAAAGCAGCAGGTGCATTTGTCAACCCAAAAGACATAACCAAAAATTCATAGTGACCATAACATGTACGAAACGCTGTCTTAGGTATATCTTCTTCTTTAACTTTCAATTGATGATAACAAGAACGAAGATCTATCTTAGAAAACCAACTGGCTCCCTGTAACTGATCAAACAAATTATCTATTCATGGAAGTGGATACTTATTCTTTATTGTCAACTTATTTAATTCTCTGTAATCGATACACATACGCGTACTCCCATCTTTCTTTTTCACAAACAACACTGGAGCACCCCACGGTGAAGAACTAGGTCTAATAAAACCTCTTTCTAGCAAGTCTTCAGTCTGCTTCATTAATTCTTTCAATTTTGATGGAGCTAATCTATAAGGTGACTTAGCCACTGGCTTAGCACTCGGAACTAAATTAATTCTAAACTCAACTTCATGATCTGGAAGAATACCCGGTAATTCTTCTGGAAATACATCAATAAAATCTCTAACCACAGGAATGTCCTCTATCCTTCTCACAGGCTTTTGAGAATCGATCACATATACTAAATAAGATGCACACCCACGGCTCATTAATTTATTAGCTTTCATCATAGATACTATTTTTATAGCTGACTCTTCTTTATCACCATATACATTAATCTTTTTCCCATCAGGCGCTCTTAACTGAATTAGTTTCTTATTACACACAATATGAGCTTCATAGTTCGCCTACCAATCCATACCCAAAACTACATCAAACCCTCCTAACACCATAGGATATAGTTTAACAGGCAATCTATATCCTTCTAATTCAATAAAGCAACCCTCAATCATACTACTAATTAACACAGATCTATCATTAGAAGTTTCCACTATAAGGGCTACTTCTAATGGTCGAATTTCACACGCAAGCATAGGGCAAAAATTAACAGATACAAAACTTCCACTTGCACCAGAATCAAATAACACGTTAGCTGGAATCCCATTAACTAGAAACGTACCTGAGACTACATCTGGCAAAGCTTTAGCCTCGCTGGCTGACATAGAATAAGCTCACCCCTTAGCCACACTCGACCCTTCTCCTGATCCTTTCATCGATCTAACCGGTTCAGGCTTTCTGACTGCTAATTTTGGTCATTCACTTCGAATATGCCCCGTTTCCTCACATTCATAACACCTACGAGGACCTTCACTACACTCATTAGCATAATGTCCTAACTTTCAACAATTAAAACAAGTCCTACTACCAATCATACATTCATCCTTATGTAGCTTGCCACATTTCCCGCAACGTGGCGGCTCATTTTGACATTCCTTTGGAATTGAACCCTTCCAAACCTACCCTTCTTCTAGAAACTAAGATTCTCAAATCTTCTCTGTGCTACAGGTTCTTCACGTTTCCTTTTACTTTCATCGGGAGCAACATCACTACCAAAAACTTCTTGATACATATCTGCTGCTAAGTTTACCGTCAACTGATAACTACTCGGAGCAGATGATCTAACCAACTTTCTAACCTCCTGAGGCAACCCCTGTGTATACCTCAAGATTTTCTTCTCTTCTGGAACCACCAAATGAGGCACCAACCGTGCCATCTCATCAAACTTAGACATGTACTCCCTATGGGACATATTACCTGCCTGAAACTGCAGGAAACTCATCTATATTCGAACCATCTCGCCTTTCAGACAAAACTTGTCCGACACTAACTTTTTAAATTCAGGCCACAACATTTATCAGTAGCCTCTTCACCTAACGTTGGATTATCGTATCCCACCAATACAGAGCCTCACTTACAAACGAGTGGGATGCAAACTTTACGTTTTGATCCTCCCTACATTCACTCAACTTGATCATGGCTTCCATTTCACGAAGCCATTTATAAGTGGCTACCACATCCTAGCCCCAAAAAACTGTGGAGGATTACATTCTTTAAACTGACTATACGTAACTCCCTTCTTCTCACTAGACCCCTCAGCTTTTATCAACATTTCTATTTACATCAAGTCTAGCTACATTCAAGGCTTTACGAACCTCTTCAGTAATTGCATCATGAAATTGCTGTCTCATCATACTAAGCACCTCTGTGCTTTCATCATCATTACTATCCGAGGTTCCACCTTGCATTCTTTCACTCTCCCTATCAGCCATAACCTATTAAAATGAGACCAGGATTATTTGGTACTCGCATGTAAGTATATAACCAGAATACTATAAGTAAAGTAAAGTATTAATAATGTTGGCCAAGCACTATTAATTGTTTCCTTTACTTTTACTATTCTCGTTATTCCTTCTCATGTTCGTCCCATCACCTTCTCTTGTTTTAACAAACTAATCTATCTAGCTATTCCTGCTGGCATATCTATTTTCTAGTTAAAGTCTAGTTATTAAGACACTAGATCCCTTTAATTACTGCTCTGATACCAACCTGTGACGCCCTAAACCCGGCAGGGCACCGGAGGCACGCCACATAGTTGGATTAACATCTTAAATGCAAATCAGAGCTTCTATCATGTAGCGGAAGACTAGACATAATTACATATCAACCCAACTATATAAAAAAACATTTTACATATCATAGTATTTCATTATACATCCCTTTCTACATTTATTAACATGTCCTACACCCTATGCCAGCAACTACTCTGGGATAGCATCCTTAAGCGTGCTTTCCTCTATTATTAAAGGATCCTTCCTTACCTAGCACACACACAACATACTCAAAATATCAGATAAACCGGTGAGTTCTAATTTTTTTATTAAAGCATAACAACATCATTTCACGTAAGGCCCCGTTCCCGGGCACCTCACAGTTGGTCATTCATCACGCATAAAACATTTTAAAACGTACATTTATCTTGCAGCGGAATTTAAAACTTTCATTAATAACTAAAAACATGTCATTTCATAACATTACAATATTCGTTTTCATCTCAAAATGCATTGACATGTCAAAATATGGATGCCAGCCTCAACGAAACTGAGTAGCCGCCCTGTGCCATCCTCAGCAACCTTACCTGCCAACTGGAAACACATCAAAGTCTGCGTTGCTGAGTGAGTTCTAGTTTTATATTAAACCATACTTTTCTTTTGTTAAAACCGTTCTTTACATACATGCGAACACACATCATACATACACATAGATAATTTCATTATTATCTTTTTGTGTTCTCATTCATTCTTTAACTTTACTTTCATTCGTTCTCTATCTGTCATTCGTTCATTAACTATCTTTAACTTTCATGCATTCTTTATCTTTTACTTCTATCCAGATCCTGTCACACTTTACCCTCTTCATAGCACACAGCCATGATTACTGAGGTCGAGTGACAAGGATCCCATTTCATACGTTATCATTATGTTCCTTCTGTTCATTAATTTCATTCGTTCGTTCTTTAACTTTCTTTACTATCATTAACTTTCATTCGTTTCATACGTTCTTTCATAATTCTCTTTCTCATCTCGATCTTGTCTCATGCAATATCCCCGACTCATGTCCGAAGACTGATGTTGTGCCAGGGCTTGACAAACAAACCCCCAACTCATGTCTGAAGACTGACACAGCACCGGGATACGCGACAAAGATCCCGTCGAGTCAATCATCTAGATTGAACTCCATCCGAGTTTGTTGCAACACAAAGTTCCTCACCTCACTATCTCGTCTCATGCAATATCCCCGACTCATGTCCGAAGACTGATACTGTGCTGGGGCTTGACAAACAAGCCCCCGACTCATGTCCGAAGACTGACATAGTACCGGGATACGCGGCAGAGATCTCATCTCTCTATCTTGTCTCATGCAATACCCCCGACTCATGTTCGAAGACTGATACTGTGTCGGGGCTTGACAAACAAACCCCTGACTCATGTCCGAAGACTGACACAGTACCGGGGTACGCGACAAAGATCCTCCTTCGAGTCTGTTGCGACACAAAGTCGTTCACCTCATACATACACTCTTTAGCTTTACGTTCGTTCATTCGTTCATTAATGCATGCGTTCATTCATTACGTTCCTCTTTCATTATCTTTCACTTTACGTTACATAATACTTTTCATTCATTCATACACGTATACGTAAAGATACGAAAAGATAAACATTCATCAACACAAGGAACATCGACATTCACAAATCATCAATCGTCAGCATAATATAGGGCCTTATCATACTTAACCCACATGCACATGCAATACTATCGTCATCGTGCCTAACGTAACTTCTAAGCCTCGACAGTTGTCACACATGCACCTACGGGAGCTATCACATCATTACTTACCCCCTGCTATTTTCCCGAAGGCCCGTAATTGAACTATACCTCTCCTCGTACACATCAGCCCTATTCAGGCGATTGGGCAACCTTCGGTCGCATGGCCTCCATGCGACTGAACACTATGCGATTGGACTTATGCGGATGGGCTCCTACACGACTGAACCCTCAGTCGTGCGACTTAACAACTATGCGAATGGACTTATGCGACTGAGCCCTCAGTCGTATGACCTGTCATGCGACTGAACCTCCAGTCATGCGGTTGAGCTCCAGTCGTGCGGTTGAGCTTCAGTCGTCCCTCAGTCGTGCGATTGGCCCTCCAGTCGCCTAGCCCTAACTGGGCAGCGATTGCAGTTCATCCCGAACTGCAGTCGCGACTCACGACCTTCAAATCCTTCCAAACTCATTTTAAGCCCAAATTAACCCTCCTAAACCTTAAGAAATCATACTATGACACACATTCAAGCACATACACGTCCAAAATCGCACTCTAAACACACTATACAAATACACATTCATACATACACGAGTTTAACACCCAAAAACACAAAAATAGTTTTCACATGTGTTCCAGCCCTAAAAATCGGTTGAAAACAAGTAAATGAGGGGTCCTAGTAATCACCTTAGCGGCCTCCTCGGTTAGAGCTTCGTTTTGACTCGTCCAAAATCGCACTCTAAAGACACTATACACATACACATTCATACATACACCCCTTTTTCTCTCCTTTCTCTCTTTTTTCTCTCTGCCCTTCTTTGTGGCTGATTTTGCAAGTGCGGGGAGAGGGTAAGGGTTGCCCTCTCCCTTAAATACTACAGTCCACTCGCCTGAGTCCCCATGCGACTGAACCTTCAGTCGCATGAGCTCCATGCGATTGGACACCCCAGTCGTGCGACTCCCATGTGCATGGAGCTCCCGTAGCATGACCTCCATGCGTATGGGCCTCCAGTCGCATGACCTCCATGCATATCGGACTCTAGTCACATGACACTCCAAACAGAATTTTCTGGGTGTTACAAGTCCACCCCCTTTAAACGGGTTTCGTCCCCGAAACCTATTATTCCTTAAACCTCCGCGGGCAATACTGTCCCATCTCTTTTCCCGTCCCTCGCCTGGAATCCTATTGCTCCACATCGTTTATCAACATTCGACTTCTGGTCTAGCTTGGACTATCGCCATCGGCACCCATGCATACTGGTCAATATTCATTTGACCAGGACCTGCGGCCTCAAATATGCCATGTAGAGTGCGGTCACTACAATTAAAAGAAACATCACAATATTCGAGAAAACGCTCGGCGTCATAATCATTGAGCTTCAGAGCATCACTGAGAACCTTCAGCTTTAGTGCTTGAAGAACACGACCATCAACTTGAAAAAAGTTGCTAGCGCTTGTTTGATGTTCTTTATGTATGAATACTGACCCTCTGTCTAACCAAACAACTGACATGAAAGGCATTCAATAATCGTGCCATGTGTTGTTCCAAATATAACTGCACCGAAATCGGTTTTTCTCAGGTTCCTTGTAGGTATACTGTGATAGAAAAGGCAAATCGGCTTCCTTGGTAGTCCAACCAAATCTATCTTTTCTTTTGCTTCTGATCTCCCATTCTACTAGCTTGCTACGACGTTGAAACTATGCGTACCTTACTGTTTGATGAACAAACGACAGGCTGAAACTGTTCCTCAGACAATAGGTGGTACAGCCTTCTCAATTGCATCACGCAATCCTCTAGGGCATCAAGTAACCTAGTGAATCTACTAATAGTAATCTCTATATCGAAGGGCTCCTAGAAGTTTCTTCTCCTACCATGCAACTCATAACAGAAGGCAGTAGGAACGAACTACTACTAGCATCGCATTCAAGGCGTAAGGGCACAAACTTTAAATTACCGGAAACATACCTGTCGTCCAGTCGGAGTCCGCTCTACCCTCCTCCTGGCCATGGCAAAAGCTGTAGCCTTCACCCTCGGTTCTCCTTCCTCGCATCAGAGCATCCCGCCTTTGTCCTCTTACAATCCCTACTCATATGTCCAGTCTCACCACAATTGTAGCACTTAGCCATGCGACACTCCCCTGCCCTGTGGCCTTCCTTCCCACACTGAAAACAGACGTTCAGTCCCCATTTGCACTCCCCTTCGTGACTTCTACCACACATCTTGTATTCCTCACCCTTTCTTGTTATCCTCTCTCGATCGTCGATCCTCATCACTTTACCCTCGGCCTCCATACCACCATCACTATCTCTTCTTCCTTTCCCTTTCCTAATATAGGCTCGCTCCTCCGCTTCGCCCGTTATCGCCATCGCCTCTCGCTCGTTGTACAACCTTCCTGCTAGATCTACCGTCGACCTGAACATGCATGGTCGGGCAGCGATCATGTGCCTACGGATATCCGCCGGCAAGCCCTGAATATACCTCTTAATTTTCTGCGAAAGAGGTGTCACCTGTTCCGGCACCAGTCGTGCCATCTCGTTGAATTTGGTGGTGTACTGCTGATGTGTCATCGTCCCCGCTTCCAACTGTAGGAACTCCTTTTTAACCTTATCCATCTCACGGTGAGGACAGAACTCCTCAATGACCAGCCTTTTCAACTCTAACCATCTCATCCTTCCGATAGCCCGGCTACCCTCAACTTGGACTATGTTGTCCCACCAGCACAATGCTGAGTCCACGAAAGAGTGGGCGGCAAACTTCACTTTCTGATCCTCCCGACACTCGCTGATATTCAGCACGACTTCCATTTCCCTCACCCACCGGTGAGCAGCAGCAGCAGTGCCATTACCAGCAAAAGTTGGGGGCTTGCATCGTTGAAAAGCCCAGTAGTTACAGCCTCGTGCCGCCTCCTGCACAGGCTCCTCCTCCTCTTCCTCCTCATCGGAGAAAACCATTTCTGTCTCCGTCCGTCTCCTTCCGCCTGAAGGTCTACCCCTTTCCTGTCTTTCCTCATCCCTAACAGCCTTCATCACTTCAGTCACTACAGACGTTAAGATCGTCTACATGGCCCGATACACTTCTTCCGCAAACGCCTCTCTCATCGAGGCTCTCAAGTTAGCACTCTCATCCCCGCCCTCCGGGGGAGGGGTTTTGGGTCCCTCATGAACCGCTTTTTCAACTCTAGTCCTTCCTCCAATGACCCGTAGTTCAGCGCCGCGTCCGCCACCACCTCCACCACATGAAGCCTTAGAATATCTACCACCGGCCATCCTCTATAATTCACTGAAAGATTCAAACACCAACATGGTCATTCAGGGAATAGCTCAGTTCATGTCAAGTATAGTAAGTCCCTAATTACAGTGATCAGTTGTGATTAGCCACTTACCTTACATTTCGTACCCCGAGCATTACCTGTCCTGACTATATTAGCATCTGAATCTAACAGTATCACATAAACACATAACATGCGCACATAATACCGGTTAACTTTAAGAAAATACCTGATGGCACGCAGCTACTCAGATTGGCATCCCTTCCTTTTCCGTCCCATTTTCAGTTTAAGTTAAGGTTTATTTTGAAAATTTACCCGCTTCACTTAAACTTAAACTGGTGAGTTCTAATTTTTTTTATTAAAGCATTAACAACATCATTTCATATAAAAACCTCATTTATATTGGCAATACAATAAAATCAATTTTAACTTTACTTTGTCCTACCGGACTCATCCCATCGGACGTCAGTTTCCCACCAGAAACTGTAACTATTATCTCTCATCCAGTAGGATCTTAATTTAATCATCTAGGGTCATCACCACAAGATGTTCACAAAGCTGAGTGATCATCATCACTCCTTCTCACTGTACAGTCTACACACAGGCATCTTACCCTAACTGGACTGTCGAGATTTACATCACATCAAAACAACTTCTTTTACTCATTGCCAAAATCATCACATTAATTTTCATACACCCGACATTCTTTCTTTTCGCACCAGTTTCAATACATTTTCATTTGTCATTAAACCCCATCTGACCCATTGGAATCATTTCCATCACGTAATGATTAACAATGTTCAGATGACCACTCATTATCCCAACTTTACCCTAACAGCCTCACGAGCTGCTAGTAATGTATAAACATCATTATCATAATTCTGGTGCTAAAAACATTCAAATTACTCATCATTGTATGCATGCTAGCCTGCATGTTAAAACCACACATTTAAAAGGGCTTAGAACACACCTTATTAACTTCCTCACGACAATCTACACAATCCACGTACACGAGATAACTAGTCCTTCTTCTAATCAAGGTATATCTAAAGCAATAAACCTTGATTCAGTAAACTATTCTCAACCAGGACTCCTATGCGAATGAATACTTATACGAATGAGCACTCATGCGACTGGACCTATGCGGAATAACATCCAATCGTGCGAATGGACCTCATGCGACTGAACCATGCGTTTGAATCATGCGACTGAACCTTCAGTCATACAACTAACCATTCATTCGCACGACTGAGTCCTCATTCGTGCATAGTGATCACTCGTCTTCATTTGGTCTTCTAACCAGGCGACTGAATTCTCAGTCGCACGAATGAACCTTTATTCACGCTCAGTCGCACGACTGGACTCTCATTCGCATGACTAAGGCATGCGACTGAGCCCATTCATCTGAAACGGATCAGCAGCTGTGTTCTTGACGTTTTTGATCTAAACTTACTCAAAAATTGAGTTTTAATCATCCAAATCATGTTATATTCAAAACAGATCATGTACACATCGTTTACAATGGTTTTGGATCATTATTTTTATCAAAACTTCACATAACTCGAATACGAATCCCCAGATTTTAACTTAGAAAAGAACAAACCAAATCAATGATTTAAGCGTGTTATGGGATCAAATTCAATTATATACACAGCTTATAATATATCAGGATTGATCCGTGATATTCAAAACTTACCGAAACGAAGTTGCCTTAGTCAATTTGGTGAGAACAGGGGTGTTTGGGTGTGAAAGGAACAAGGAAATGGAGTGGATGCAGATAGAAATCTGCTTTTAAACTCTCTTCACCTCCTTACTTATCCACACATACATCTTAACCGCCTCTCACTCAGTCGCACGACTGAACCTCATTCGCATGACTGAATCGTGCGACTGAAGCCCATACGCCTATGATTCGTGCGATTGAGTCTCATTCGCACGTAAGGGGTGGGACTGAAGCTCATTCGCATGCAAGTCATGCGACTGAACACCAATCTTAACATACAAACTCAACTTAATTAATTAAACATAAACTATAGTACGATTACAAGTTCGGATTTAAGAAAAACCGGATGTTACATGTTGTGTCTTCAAGTGCACCTTTGCAGACAGCTTTCGTGTCTAACACATCTGCAAGCATCCCAAGTACATCTTCAAGTTGTGATTCAGGTGGATCATCAAGTGTCCAATTAAGTGCTCCAGAAGCTCATTCGACAAAGTTGAAAACAGAGAACTTGAGCAATATAACTGTTGATGTCGTCAAAGAGCATATGGACTTACATGCGGCAGTGGTTCAATCGTATGATGGGTTAGTTGAAGGAAAGATCGGAAATTGCCATCTAGAAGATGAAGATTACGAGCAGGTTGATGAAACAGAGCTTGAACGGATGGATATTATGTAGGCTCTCGCTAGTGCTGTGCGTAGAGCAAATAAATTTGTTAAGAAGATGGGACAGAACCTGGTGGCTACAAAGGATACTACTTTTGGATTTGGCAAGTCAAAAGTCACCTATTTCAACTGCGGTGAAAAAGGCCATTTCAAGAGAGAGTGTGTCAAACCTAAAAAGACAGGAAATAGCAACCCGTTTTCTTCAATCAACAGGCAGGATAAGGACAAAAAGTTAGTTTCAACCAGCCATGACTCCAAATCCATGGTAGCACAGGGTGATGAAGGACAAGACTGGTCCTTCCGTTTCTTATCTGATGGTGAAGCTAACATTGTATTGGTTGATGATCTGAATGACGACTCAGTGAGTGAGGGGGAAAACTCAGCTGAGTTGGATACCGCTGATGTGAATGAAACTATGGCTGTTGTTGATCACCTAGTGGAGGATGAACTGATTGCAGGATCTGCTACACACCAAGAACCTCAGGCTGCTTTCATGGCTAGCACCTCTTCATCTGCACAGGTAGAATCTAAAGTAGCTCTCTTTGATAAACATGCTTGTATTGATTGTAATAAATTTAGAGAAAGCATAGATTTAAAATTTGCTAGGTTGTTAGACCATAATGACAATTTGGTAAAAGACTTAAAATTGTGTACTGAGGCTAATCGGGTGTTAAAACAAAATATGAGCAGTTATAAAGAGAAAATCGAAGTTTTGAGAAAACAACTAAGGGAAGCCGACGTTGTAGCACTTAATCAAGAAAATGATATAAAGTTTTACATAAAGACAATTGAGGAAATTAAAAAGGAAAGAGCAGTTTTACAAGTTGAAAATGAGTCCTTAAAGCAAAGACTACATAGTTTAGCTAGTTCCTCTCATATCTTGCAAAACTTGGTTGAAGAAAGAAACAATAGGGAAGGGCTGGGTTTTAAAGTTGTGCCTCCACCACATGAGATCCTTCTAAACACCAAACAGAGACCTGTTAACAATAACCCATCAAGGACCATGTGGTGACTACTCCTCTAGTCCGTGATCCGGACTCTGCAGTTAAACCTGAACCTCCGGTTGCTGATCAGAAGGCTTCTACATCAGGAACAAAGAATAAAATCATCATTGAGGACAGGGTGGAAGAGGATTATAGTGTACCTTTTGGGTTGGGTTCACATTATGCTGTCACACAATCAAAGCCTTCAAAACCTACTCAGTCTAAACCGATTAAGCAAGATGTCAATCATTTTAAAAGACAAAGTAATCATAACGTTAAACCAATCAAATTTGTCAAATAAGGTGAAAAACCAAATGTTGAAATCAAAAAGCCCATGCCTGAAGTGTACTCCCCACCCCACAAGAGATCTCCTAGTCCTGTTAAGTGGAGCTCATGCTATACTTGTGGACAAAGAGGCCACATTTCTTCACACTGTCCTCGCTATCAGACACCTAGGCTTAAAGTTGAACTAGATCAGGAGGTTAAACGGTTTTCTTCAAAACAGAGGTCTAAAACTCTTGTTATGTCTAAAACTCCTGCTAGATCTAAAATACCTGCTAGGTCTTACACCCCTCCCCAACACCACAGATAACACAGACAAGCAACTGGCAAGTCTGTGATGCCTGAGGTAAAACCAGTTTTTGATAATAGACCTAAAGTTCAAACTGTCAATCAGTCATCAGTTTACCACAAACAAGCCTAACAAAAGGATGGTCTGTGGAAAGCTAAAACATCTGATGTGTCTGATAGTGGTGATAAGCAGAAGAATGAGGTTTCTCCAACTCCAAATGGATAGTGGGTAGAGTTTGTGATGTGCGATGCCACTGGGAAACCCAAGCCAGTAAAGGCTTGGGTCCCCCTCCTTAACTAATTATTTTCTTTTATGTGCAGGTTGTCTACTATAGTGCTTCTACTAACACATGGATTGTAGATAGCGGAGCGTCCAGGCACATGACGGGAAATCAGTCTCTCCTTTACCACGTCAAACAAATTAAAAGGGGACATGGTTTGTTCGCTGGAAGCAAAGGAGGCTACATTACTGCGCTAGGAGAAGTAGGTAATGGAAAGGTAAAGTTTGATAAACTAAATTATGTTCAGCAGTTAGAAAACAATTTACTTTCAGTTTCTCAAATATGTGACAAGGGCTTCAAAGTAATGTTTGACAATAGGAAGTGTTACATTCTGAAGAAGGAGATGGATATTCCTGAGGAGCAGGTATTAATGTCAGCATCAAGGTACAACAATTTGTACGTCTTGGACATGTCCAATGCTTCTACTACTGAGTCCACTGCTCAGTGCTTTTTGTCAAAAGCAATGGAGAAGGAGTCCATCTCTTGGCACAGAAGAATAGGACACATAAATCCTAGGAAGATGAATCATCTGATTCATAACAACCTAGTTGAGGGAGTTACTGTCAAGAACTTCAAACTTCCAGATTTTTGTGTCTCATGCAAGAAGGGAAAGCAGACCAGGAAGTCTCACAAGTCTAATCACGTTAACTCTATCGAGATGCCCCTGGAGCTTCTGCATATGGATCTTTTTGGTCCTGTCAGCACGAAGAGTATCGCTGGAGACTGGTACGGCTTTATGGTCACCAATGATTACTCATGTTTCTCCTGGGTGATGTTTCTAAAAGCTAAGTTAGAAACATTTGAATCGTTCAAGGTGCTCGTCACAACACTGGAGTCTCTTTACAATCCGAAGGTCGGGAAGGTTCGTTCAGACAATGGTACTGAATTCAAGAATCAGTGGATGGATGCTTTCTGCCAAAAAAGGGAATTGTTCATCAGTTCTCCTCTGCATACACACCACAGATGAATGGAGTTGCTGAACGCAAGAATAGGAGCTTAATCGAGACTAGAACTATGTTGGCAGATTCAAAGCTGCCAGTACAATTCTGGAATGAAGCAGTTGCCAATGCGTGCTACACGCTTAATCGTGCGTTAGTAGTCAAGCGGCATGGGAAGACTTGCTATGAGTTACTTCAGAAGCGCAAACCGAACCTAGAGTATCTGGAACCATTCAGAGCTCCATGCATGTTAATGAAGAAGACTCTGGAGGGCAAGTTCAACGAGAAAGCAGATCAAGGGATCTTTCTTGGATACAGCATACCAGACAACAGGTTTATAATAACTCGACAGATCTGGTAGAAGTGTGGTACAACGTAGATGTGCAAAGATACACCACCCCCTGCTGGAAAAGGTCCGTCATCATTCTTCGATTACGACGGCTTTTTCAAATCATTCAATCTTCCTCCGACATGTTCAAATGACGAGATTGCTTCTCAAATGATGTTCGACGTCTTAAATACACCGAATCTGGATATGGCACCAGCCAGTGGTGCTTCGGGCTCTTCAGCAGCTGCTCAGGACGAGAGTGAAGATTCTTCAGATGCTATGCAGGAAAAGCTGCTACAGTTCAAGAAGCTTGGAGTGTGGACACTCGTTGACAGGCCCAAAGGAGTTAAAGTAATAGGCACCAAATGGGTTCTACGATGCAAGAAGGACGACCAAGGTGTCGTAATCAGAAACAACGTAATATTGGTCATTCAAGTGTTCAGACAAGTCGAGGGAGTCGACTACAATGAAGTGTTTGCACCTTGGCTAGAATGGAAGCAATCCGTATCTTCCTAGCCTATGCATCTTATATGAAGATCAAAGTCTATCAACTAGATGTAAAGAGTGCATTCCTTCATGGGGAAATCCGTGAAGAAGTCTACGTCAGTCAACCCAAAGGATTTGAGGATCCTTACCATCGGGACAGAGTCTACAAGCTGGAGAAGGCTCTGTACGGGCTACACCAAGCTCCTCGAGCTTGGTATGAGAAGCTCTCCACCCACCCGTTAAATCATGGTTTTCACCGGGGTGTGATTGACTGCACGTTCTTTATAAAAGAGAAAGATGGAGATTTACTAATGGTGTAGATTTATCTGGATGACATAATCTTCGGTTCTCGAAATGAAGAATTATGTAAAGAATTCAAATCTGTGATAAAGATAAAATTTGAAATGAGTGCAATGGGAGAGATGAAGTTCTTCCTAGGTTTACAGGTGGATCAGACACCTATCGGCATTTTTCTGCATCAGACTAAGTATGTTGGTGACATTCTAAGTCGATTTGATATGGAAAATGTCACTGTTGCCGGTACCCCTCTTGCCACAAACCATGATGTGGCACCAGATGATAATGGGGATTTAGTGGATGCCACTATGTATCGTGGGATGATCGGATCTCTCATGTATCTCACTGCCTCGCGTCCAGATATCATGTACACCACATGTCTATGCTCCAGATATCAAGCCAAACCAAAAGTAAATCATCTTATAGGTGTGAAATGGATTTTTCGTTATCTGAAGGGTACTCCAACACTGGGGTTGTGGTATCCTCATGATGATGACTTTGAGCTAACTGCTTATATTGATTCAGACTATGGTGGCTGCAAGATGAACTTCAAGTCAACATCAGCAAGGTGTTAGTTTTTGGAAGGCGTTTAGTCACCTGGCAATGCAAGAAGCAGACATCTGTTGCCTTGTCAACATTTGAAGCTGAATACGTTGCTGCTGCAAGTTGCCGCTCTCAGATCATTGGGATTCAACAGCAAATGCGGGACTATGGTTTGTAATTTTCTAATACCTCTATTTTGTTGATAATTATGCCGCCATAGCTGCAACTAAAATTCCTATTCAACACCCTAAAACAAAACTGCAGGATCGAATTTCGGGTGGTCTTTCTCTCAACTCACTGTGAATCAACACTCGGCAAGCAGTCTATGAAGAGTTGATCACAATATAACAAGTATCAAGCAGTAAGAAAACTTAACAGCAGATAAATTTTCAAGGTACTTTTATATATTGCTTCTCAACTCAAAGGATTACAAGACACTTGGACTCAAATCACTTGCATAAAGAGTTACAGGGAGAAGATATATATAATACTACCTACAGCCGGATATACTTTGATACCAGCTGGACACCTCTAACCTTACATCTATACTACAAGACTCTAGGTGAGGTCTTTCAGACATTTTGTCTGAAAGTTGGTAGTCAGGACATGTCCCTGACTTACCTTTTGTCACCAACTAAAGTTGGTAACATGTACTAACATAAAAAGGTGAACAGTAGAATAAAGTATGGTCAACAACATGGCTCTTTAGGAAGATGCCATGCTGTATCAGAGGTCTGCAGCGGACTGTCAGGGACCATACTTTTATCTGCTGGACATAGCAATGTCTTCCGAAGGATAAAGTGCTTCGGAAGAATAACTTCTTCCGAAGGCACTTATACTTCGGAAGACTGCTTCTTCCGAGGCTTGGAGTCTTCTTTGTCTTCGGAAGCAGACTTTGTCTTCGGAAGCTCTTTCAGACTTTGTCTTCAGAAGCTCTTTCAGACTTTGTCTTCGGAAGCTCTTTCAGACTTGTCTTCAGCTCTTTCATCAGACTTTGTCTTCGGAAGCTTTTTCAGACTTTGTCTTCGGAAGCTCTTTCAGACTTTGTCTTCAGCTCTTTCATCAGACTTTGTCTTCGGAAGATGTCTTCAGCTGTTGTCCTTAGACTCTCGGAAGATCTCTTGTTTGGCTTCGGAAGCCCTTTAATGTAGTACCAAAAGTGACTATGAAGTGAATTTGGTTGCACCAGCCTTATCATGATCCAACAAACTCCCCTAGGCTGATGCTACCAAAACTTCACTTCCCTCTTCTTCTCAAAGTTCTCAGCACCAAGGCGAGCAGGTGTTTATCAGTATCTTCATTCTTTCCTGCTGTGATGCTGAGAATCTTGTACAAATCTTTGGTGGACAGAACCTCTACTCTGTCACCTTGGATTATGTGTACCCTCTGTTGTGGCCCTCTGAAAAGAGTTAGTTGATGGGAAGTATAGTCATATTCCCATCGAACTATTGGTTCCAATTCAGGACCTTCCACCATCTGTAGAAAGGCTGTGCCTTTGGTGGTTGATCTTTCCTTGTCTTCCACTCTTTTCAGCTTCAACTCTTCTTCAATCTTGGCTCTTCTATTTCGTTCAGCCAAGTGGAGACCACTGATATGGTTTCTGATGTGTGCAGCAGTCTCAGAGTTGGAGGGATTGGAGAATGGCTTCTCTGCAAGCTCAGCAAGATCAAATCTGCTGAGATGCAGTAGAGAAGTGGCATTGAGCCTGTTGGTTTCACCATTCTCCCTTTCCACAACAAAGTTGTGAGAAGGTTCATCGAACCTCCACTGGATTATTGCATTTCTAGGTCCAGGAGATTGACCAGAAATCCTGTCCTCTTTCCTGGTATCTAGCAGAGTCACCAGTCTTCTTCTTAGTCTCTTCTCCTCAGCATTGAGGGTATCGGAGTTGAGACCAAGAAGTCTTGCAGCCTGACCCAAGGTTTCTCTAGGCAATTCAAGAAATTGGCCTAGGGTGAGGGAGCTTGAAGAGTTATCAACATAGGTGATGTTGATAAGCTCTCCCTCATAGGAGATACTGCTCAAGGTAGTGCAGTTAATGAGCCTCGTCTTGAACTCCTTTATTTCTTCAAAGGAGAGATGTTTAGGAGGCTGAGGGGATGATCTTGGTTGTTGTTGGGTAGGCTTAGGTTTAGTGGTTTTGGGTTGAGTCTTGGGTTTTAGGATGGGTAGTTTGGGTGGTTGAGGTGATGTGGTAGGTTTGGGTAGAGTTGTGGGTTGAGGGGTGAAGGTTTCATCAGTGGGTTCAGGTTTAATGGGAAAAGGGGTTGGTTCTGGTGTGGGTTGTGGCTGTGGTTGAGTGGCTGGTGTGAAGACCATTCCCTTCATCCTCCTGTACATCTCCTTCCTTTTCCCCAAACGGATGTCAGCTTTTATTTCACTGACTATCCGCTGGAGTGTCCTTTCGGACATAGGTCCCACCTGCCTACCAGAGAAGCCATGAGCCCGGAGGTAGTCCTTCATCCAGGCTTTGTCAGTTGACTTCTTGGCAGCAGTGACCTCCTTCTCTTCCTCCCTCTTCCTCTTCACCTTCAGCTTCTCCCTAGCAGCCTTCTTCCTTTCCTTCTCCATTTGATCATGCTCTTTGTTGTGGAGCAGCAGGATCATGTCATCATCATGTGGAGACAGTTCAGGAAGACTGAAGCCTCTTGAGAGTAGGAATTTGATCCTCTCCTCTCTCAGCTTCAGGGCTGCCTCCCTCTGCTCTTCTTCTTCCTTCTCCAAGGCCAACCTGGCTTCCCTTTCTTGTTGTAGCCTGGTTGACCTCTCCAAAGTCACCAACTCCTCTAGTGGTAGCAGGAGTATTTCCTCATTGACAGCTCCTAGGCTGATGAGCTGGTCAATGAGTGCTGTTCTTCTCTTTAGGTTGATTTCTTCTTGATTGGCTGCAGCTGCCTTAGAGCTAGCAGCTAACAGCTTCTTAGTAGGAAATCGACCTTTCTTTTTGGCCTTTCAATTTTCTCCTCCTCCTGAAGCTCTTCCGCAGTCAACTTTCTTTTGCCTTTGTCTTTGATTGTGCTTGACTGTGGTGGTTCTTGGATGGAGGGTTGTGATTGAGAGAGAAGTTCAGCTGGTGCTTGGGTTGGAGGTATATCAGAAATGTCCTCCCTACTCACCTCAGATGCAATTTCAGCAATGACATCTGTGATGGTCAGTTCCTCGGACATCTGAAATAGGCCTTCCGCAGCTTCTATTTCGGCCTCGGAAGACTTGTCTTGTTCTTCCGAGGCTTCCATGTAAACTTCGGAAGCCTCAGCTAGAGCTTCGGAAGATGAGACTGCTGCAGATTCTGTCCCATCTATTTTAGTTGCTGGGCCATCAGTCCCCATTTCCCCTTCGAAGCTAATCTCAGGTTCCATGAAGACCTTAGGTTGACCAACTTCCTCCACAGTGGTAGAAGGTGCAGTCAGTCTTTGAAGCTCCTCAGCCCCAAAGTATGCAAGTGTGGTGTCGGGGCTGGGCTGTTCTAGGGATGATCTCAATACAAACTTTGTGAAAAGTCTATAGAGATCTTGAAGCATCCTTGAGTCAATCTCCAGAAAGGATTGAGATGACTCAGGTGGTGTAATGATTTGTTGGGTGGAAATGAGTTGGGTCTGTGGTTCCATAGGTGTTGTCTCTGAACTTTCTCCCCTTTTTGGTAGCATCATCTTGAGAGCTAGATGAGCTAGAGGAAGAAGTCATTGAGACCTGGATTGGTACATGCCTAACAGACCTCTCCGTCTGTTTCTCAGCTAGTTTAGCCTTGAGAGAGTTAATCTCAAGTTGCTGAGTGGCAGTCCTTGATTCTAAGATCTTCACCTGTGATTCCAGGTTGGAGACCTTAGAAAGCAAGTACTGAAGTGTTAGTTGCATACTCCCCTCATCTTCATGAGAAGAATCATGGGGAGATGAGATAACATACCTAGTATGCTCACTCTCACCACCAGATGTGGTTTCTTGGCACCCTGGTTTCCTTTGCTCAGAGTCATCTCTTTCAGAGATGTCAATGGGCAAAGTTGCCGTAGACTCAGTCCTAATGATGTTACCACTGTCCTGAGAGCTCAATGAGAGACTCTGAGTAGTGGCAGCTGAGTCTACATGAGTCCCTCCACATCAGTGGGACTCACCTCAGTAGCAGGCTTCTGATGGGGGCTAGAGACAAGGGATCCCTCTTGGCTCTGTTGATCTCTTAGTGGGTGTTATAGATCAACTTCATGGCCATGGAGAGATGTAATCTCTTCATCAGTTCGGAGTAAAAGGTCAGTGAAAGAGAGGGTGGTTAGTCCTACTGACCCGCGACCTTGATCAATGTCTACAGGCATTGAGCCTATGGTGGGGCTGTCCCTAGAAAGCTGCACAGGGGAGTGTAGAGACTCACCCTGTGGGCTAAAGGCTTGGGTTTCGGGCTCAGGGGTTTGAGACTGAGGAGGCTCAAAACCCACATTGAGGTCAATTGTGAAGGATGGTGTGACCTCGGACTGAGTGGGAGCCCATGATTCCACTCTAGTCCTTTCGGTGTGAACAGGAGGAGCTTGTTCAATCAGAGTAGATTGAACAAGGGTTCGTTTGGGGCGTCTCTGATATATGGCTTTGATGGGTAAAGAGGCTTTTGGTATTGTGGTGGATGTTGCTAGTGTGGGTTCATCACCTGTGGGGAGAACAGGGATGTCACCAGGAGCTATGCGCTCAGTCATCTCTGGAGGTAATGGAGTGTACCGTCCAGTGAAGTTGGTGGACATCTTCTTCAGTGTTTTGAAGATGGTAGGCCTCATGTGTGGAACAGGAAGAGCAGCTGCACAGACAAGCTTGCTTGGTTCCATCTCACAGTTGATTATGTGTTGAAGGAATCGGGGATACATGAAGAATGTATCCCTGCTGAGATTGGCGATTAGGTTGTTCAACACGAATCGTGAGTAGTTGAATCTGAGGCCTCTCACCAACCCATGAACTAGGCATCCTAGTTCATATGGGATTTGATCCCAACCCCCTGATTTGTTGGAGAGGCAGTGCAAAACAATGTGCAGCAGGAACTTCCAGTGGTAAGAGAAGTTGAACTTGTATACTGTAGACCTGCTGACATCGCCTCCATATCCCATGAGGATATAGGTGCCTTCTAATTCTTCCTTGGGGAACTCAGTAGGAGCCCCATCATCATGAAGCTCGAGATGCTCCCTGATGATCTGTTCATTGATGACCAACTCTTGGCCACAAACTCTGGTTCTCAGGACTCGAACCCCGTTCAGCACTGTAGTTTCTCCGTTGCTCCAAAATTCTGACATATGGTTGGAGTATACGGTTGGGTTAACTGTGAGTGCAGTGAGGTAGGTGGATTCGGTGAGAAAGGTGATGATTTGGGTGAAGTCAGCATCCCTTGACGAGTCAAGTAATGCGACTTGGTTGTGCTGAGGGTTTAGCGCCATTGGAGAAAAGGTAAGCTTGAAATTTTGAGTGAGATTGAGGGTTTTACAGTGAAGGGAACAGTTAGGGCTGTAAAGTGGTAAAAGAAGATGAAATTGATAAGTCAAGATTATTTAAAGAGGGGTGAATGGTGGTAATAGGGTTACTGTTTTGGGGTTACTGTGGATGGTATGGTGGTTTACGGCAGAGAAATGATGATGGCGGCAAGGATAATTTTAAATAATCTGACATTATCAACAAAATCTTTACTTTTTACATAGTGGGGCCCAAAAGATATCCGTTACATATGAAAACCTTTACTTCCGAGGGTAAAACATTTCCGAAGGTAACTTTCTTCCGAAGGTAATTTCTCTTCCGAAGCATGATAGTGCTTCCGAAGGTAAAATTGTCCTTTGAAGGCACTTTATCTTCCGAAGCAAGGCATTGCTTCCGAAGGTAAAGCTGTCTTTCCGAATGGAGAGTTGTATAAGTTTCGGAAGTAGATCTGATATAGAATCAATCGCTTCTTCCGAGACCAAAAACTCTTCCGAGAAGAAAATTTCCATTGAGGAATTTAGCTTCGGAAGATATTCAAGAATATCTTCCGAGAGTTAGTTCCTCTTCGGAAGGAATTTACACTTGGAATAGTTTAAAGATCTTTTGTAACAGGGCTTAAATTGTATTAACACAAGACATTACTCATTTAAAAAGGTCTTCAAAAGAGGTAGTTATTCAATGTTTATCTTCCCAATTGCTGATATGAGATACTTAAATCTTTGTTCATCAAATGCCTTTGTGAACAAATCAGCATATTGTTCATTTGAGTCAACTTTGATTAACTTTATCAGCTGTTTCTCATGAATATCTCTAATGAAATGATACCTGATATCAATGTGTTTTGTCTTGGAGTGCTTCACCGGATTCTCAGTAATGGAGATAGCACTGTTGTTGTCAATATGGATAGGAGTAGTCATGAAGTTGAACCCATAGTCTAACATCTGATTTTGAATCCATAGCAGTTGAGCATAGCAGCTAGCAGCAGCAATGTATTCAGCTTCAGCAGTTGATGTAGAGACACAGGATTGTTTCTTGCATTGCCATGAGATAATCCTTCCACCAAGAAATTGACATCCTCCTGATGTTGATTTCTTGTCAATGTTGCAGCCACCATAGTCACTGTCAGAGTATCCATAGAGATTGAAGTCACTATTTCTTGGATACCAGAGACCTAGTTTAGGTGCTCCTTTGAGGTATCTGAGGATTCTCTTTGCAGCAGCTAGGTGAGACACCTTCGGAGCAGCCTGATATCTTGCACAGATGCATGTGGCAAACATGATATCAGGTCTACTTGCAGTGAGATACATCAGAGAACCAATAATTGCTCTATACTGATGTTGATCAGTATCCTCCCCCTCAAGGTCAGGGCAAAGATTATGGTTTCTGGGTATGGGTGTCTTGGCTGGTTTACAGTCCTTCATTTCAAATCTTTCTAAGATGTCTGAGACATACTTAGATTGACTTATGAAGAACCCTTCCTTCATCTGTTTCACCTGGATTCCTAGAAAAAAGTCCATTTTTCCCATGGAACTCATCTCAAACTTCTGCTTCATAATGCTTTCAAAGTCTTTGCACATTTGGTCGTTTGAAGAACCAAATATGATGTCATCAACATAGACTTGTACAAGCAAAATGTCTTCTCCACTCTTTCTGATGAAAAGAGTCTTGTCAATGGTACCTCTAGTGTATCCATTCTTCAGGAGAAACTGAGACAAGGTCTCATACCACAGCCTAGGTGCTTGGTGCAGCCCATATAAAGCTTTATCCAGCTTGCACACATAGTTGGGGTGCTGTGGATCTTCAAATCCTGGAGGTTGACACACATAGATTTCCCTATCTATATCCCCATATAGAAAAGCACACTTGACATCAAGTTGGTAGACTGTGAAGTTCTTGGATGCAGCATAAGCAAGGAAGATCCTAACTGCCTCAAGTCTTGCAACAGGTGCAAAGACATCAGTATAATCAATTCCTTCCTCCTGGGTGTATCCTTGAACCACTAGTCTTGCCTTGTTCTTGATAATCAAGCCTCTATCGTCTTTCTTGTTCCTGAATACCCATTTAGTGCCTATGGGTACTTGACCAGATGGTAGTGGGCATAGATTCCAGACCTTTTGTCTTTTGAATTGAAGCAGCTCCTCCTGCATCGATTCAACCCAACTACTATCCTTTAAGGCATCTTCTACCTTCTTTGGTTCCATCTGAGACAGGAAGCATGAGTACAGGCAGACATTCCCTTGATGAGTTTGTCCTCTTGTTCTCACACCCTCAGAGACATTCCCTATGATGTTCTCAGTTGGATGAGTGTTGTGAATCCTAAGACGAGGAATCACTTCCAATTGCAGAGATAAGTCCAGGTTAGACATATTCTGATCAGGAATTGGATCACTCTGTCCAACTGCTATTTCAGAGTCATTCAATGAGGACTGATTGAATGATTGAGAAACATCATCAATGGTTGGTTGTGAAGTGGTATTAACAGTTGCCTGTTCCTTCAGAATACCACTTCCCTCAACCTGGTGTTGTAGTGGATCACCTGAGGAACTTTGAGGTTGATCAAGTGATTCACTTGTTGAAGCTTCACTATTTCTGGAGATAGTTACACTGTCAGATCTGTGAATAGTTGAAGCTTGTTGCCCTTCAGCTCTTGGAGAATTTGGAATAGGTCTGGGAAGCTCATATAGTTGACCTGCATCAGCATCAGCATCACTTTGAGCACCTGTTCCAGCTGAAACATTCTCACCAGATGGTTTAGAATAGTTTGGAAACAATTCTAAATCAAAGATATACTCAGGTCCATTCCCCCTAACACAAGGAGTGTGCTCATTAACAACTATGTTGGATGACTCCTCAAATTGTTGATTCTTAATATTGTATACTCTATAAGCTTTGGAGCTAGAAGAGTATCCAATAAAGATAGCATCATCCGACTTCTCAGCAAACTTTGCCAAGTTGTCCTTTGTGTTAAGTATGGTACACCTGCAGCCAAAGGACCTTAGAAAGCCAATGAACGGTGGCCTCTTGTTCCATAACTCATAAGGGGTTTTTCCATGGGGCTTAACTACAAGAACCCTGTTCTGCACATAGCATGCAGTGCTGACTGCCTCTGCCCAGAATGTTAGAGGCAGCTTTGAATCAGCTAACATGGTCCGAGCAGCCTCAATAAGTGTCCTGTTCCTCCTCTCAGCAACACCGTTTTGTTGAGGAGTTCTGGGAGCACTATATTGTCTGGCAATCCCTTTTGAGTCACAGAATGAGTCAAGAACGAAGTTCTTAAACTCAGTCCCTTGATCACTTCTAATAATCTTAACCTTGTGATCAATTTGATTTTCTATTTTAAGAATAAAAGATTTTAAAGTTTCAGCAGTTTCATCTTTACTTCTTAAAAAGAATACCCATGTAAATCTTGTAAAATCATCAACGATCACAAGGCAGTATGATTTCCTTCCAATGCTCATTATACTTGTTGGACCAAAGAGATCCATGTGCAATAAGTGTAATGGAGTAGTGATAGAGTTAACACATTTGGATTTATGAGATGATCTGTGTTGTTTCCCTTTCAGGCATGCAACACAGTTATCTTTGCAGAAAAATTCCTTTTTAGGCAAACCATGTACCAAGTTATTTTAGCCAATTTATTCATTGTTTTAAAATTTACATGACACATGCGTTTATGCCATAGTGTTGACTCATCACTATCAGCTTTGGAAAGAAAGCATGATACTTCACCCATGGGAGAAGCATTGTTCATATCCAGCTTGTACATATCCCCTTTCCTGGGAGATCTGAGAAGCACCAATTCCGGAGGAATTGTCATCCCTGGTTTGAGGATAATGCACTCATGTTCTGTGAAAAGCATCTGATGCTTCTGATCACAGAATTGAGAAACACTTAACAGATTGTGTTCAAGCTGTTTGACAAAGTGAACTTTGTCAATGTTTATTCTGCCATTGGATATACTTCCTCTGCCAGAAATATATCCTCCAGCCTCACCTCCAAATTGGACAGGCCCTCCATCAAAGTTCTGGAATTGTTGAAGGAGAGATCTGTTCCCTGTCATGTGCCTGGAGCATCCACTGTCTACAATCCAGATATTGTTGTTCTTGTCAAATGGATGTCCCTGCACATAAGATGAGATGGTTAGTTTTGTTTGGAAGCCCAAGCCTTACAGGTCTCGGGCTCTTCCAAAGATAGTGACATAATTGAACCGAAAGATATGCAATGGGGTTCAATAGAGGTCATTGTTGAAGAAGAGGTTTGGGCTGCAGCATCTTCCTTGATCTTCCAATCCATCCTTTGGTTGATCTTTAAGGATGAGCTTGTTGAAGCTTTTGCAGCATGGTCTTCTTCCGAAGCTTCTCTCTTTTCGGAAGAAGCCTTCACCACCTTTTCTTCCGAAGTAGTCTTCTTCTGAGATGGTTTCAAGGGAGCCTTCTTGTTCTTCCGAACCTTAGAAGGTTTGGCTTCCGAAGCCATTTTCCCTTCGGAAGAAGCAGTTTCTTCCGAAAGCAACTTGGCTTCCGAGACCAACTTTCCCTTTTTCATCATTTGGACCTTTTGAAGTGGTCCAACTGAGAAACCTTCTCTGACTACTTCTTTTCTAACATTATTTGCATAATGTGTGCTTGCTGGATTGTAGTAACAATCTTTAGCCATGTGGTTGTGCAGACCACACATTATGCATGCGATGTTAGTCTTCTGGGAACTTGCAAGTTGCTGTTTCTTGGGTTTCTTCTCTTCATCAGCAACTTTCCCTTTTAACTTCTGATTCTTCAGTAGGACAGGAGTGCTGGTACTACACTCCTTTCCTGAATCAGGAGTACCTACCACTTGAAATCCGGCAGAAATGAAGACACCCTTTTGCTTAGGGTCAAACTTAAGCTTGGACTCTGCAACCTTCTTAGCAGTCCTTCTAGCAGCCTTAGCTCTGCTTCTTCTTACCTTGGTGGTCAGGATTTGGTCATCACAGGTGGAGATGGGTGTATTCTCCTGTTTCTCCCCTGTGGAGGCCACTATTTTTGCTTCATCCTCTAGTTCCAATGGAGAAGGGTCAGCAGTTGGAACCTCTTGCTCTTCAGTACCACATCTAGGTAGTCTTACAGACTCATAAGAGTGTGGTGGAGCTATTTCACTGGTTCCCAACCCTTCTTTGTTTTGATAAAACATTTTGGAATGAGAGGTTGATGTAAGAATAGTTTGGAAGCTTTGCTCAGCAATAGCTTGCTTCCTGGCCTGAGCCTCAGCTGTGACTAACTGGGCTTGAACTTCAGAAAGTTTGGAGATCAGATCTTTGATTTGAGTCTTGTAGTTAGTCTTTTCATGTTTTAAAAGAGACACAGTTTTCTCTAACTCATCAATTTTCTTTTGATAGTCAGATTCAGCTCTTTTAAAGTCAGATTTTAGCACATTTAAAGACTCAACCTCAGATCTGATTTCCGAAATGTAATCCTTATACAATTTAACTTTAGCAATACAGGCAGCAGTACAAAGATGTTCATATACCTGATCATCATCTGTTCCGGCCATGAGTGCTTGAGCGGGAGTCACATCCTGTACCATGAAGCTCCAGTCAACTTCTTGAGCAACAGCAGCTGTTTCAGTTGACTTTTCTTCATGCTTGGGAGCAGTGGGATGTGTGGAGGCCTGTGGGGTTCCCGGGTTGTTCTTGGGAGCCTTGCATTCCCTAGCAAAGTGACCAAGTTGGTTGCAGTTGTAGCACCTTGCTTTGCTCTTATCAAACCCAAACTTGCTGTTGACTGGGTTTTGAGGGAATTGCCTTCCAGTTCTCTTGAAGAACTTCTTCGCTCTGTAAGTTAAAAGAGCCATCTGCTGGACAATGTCCATGTACTCCACATCATCTGGATTGAAGCACTCAAGATCATCAAAGCAGTATTGAAAATCACCAGAGTGTCCACTTCCAGAGACAAAGGCACAACTATCCTGAAAGGAGTTGTGTTGAACCTTTTGAGACTTTGGAGTCTCAGGTAGAGTGATGAAGGGTCCAGTATGTGAGTTGTCAGGGTAGCATAGCAACTGATGTTGTGGTTCCATGCTTTCCCTTTCAACCACATGAAGGGCTGAACTCTGTTGGTTATTGGAGTGGTCAGAGGAGTTCTGCATGTTCATCTCCATCTGAAATGCACTTAGGATACCATACAACTCTGTGAGAGAAAGAGTCTTAAGGTCCGAAGTTCTCTTGATGACAACACAGTAGTGAGTCCATAGCTTAGGAAGAGAGGACATGAACTTCCTAACTATGTCTCTATTCTCAAGAGCTACTCCAATATCCGCCAGAGTATCTACTAGCTCAACATACCTGAAGTATTGTTGAGTCAAGGTCTCACCAGCCTTGAAAGTAAAGTTCTCAAACTGCTACTTCAAGAGATCTTTCTTGTTCTCTTGAGTTTCCTTGGATCCCTCATACATCAGCTTCAAAGCTTCCCATAAATCTTTAGCTGTCTTGCACTTCTTGAAGCGTCTGTAGACGGAGTTGGGGAGAGCAGTTTGGAGACAGGTCATAGCCCTTTGATCTAGCTCTATTCTCTTCCTATCTTCCTCTGAGTAATCATCAACATCTTTTGGAATGATGCGATTACCAGTGGCAGATGTAGTGCTTGGTATGAAGGGACCATTGACAATGGAGTCCCACATCCTTGAGTCTTGACACTTGATGAAGCCTTCCATCCTGATACACCATGTGTCAAAGTCTTCAGGGGTGATCATAGGGGACTTGGTCAAGGTACCAGTTTCCATATCAGCCTTGGAGAGAGCAGCCATTTGAGTGAGTGGATTGTGGTGAGGAGTCAAAAACAGGTTGATTAGGATGGTAAGATCTCACAATCAAGAGCCTGGTGCTCTGATACCAATTGCAGGATCGGATTTCGGGTGGTCTTTCTCTCAACTCACTGTGAATCAACACTCGGCAAGCAGTCTATGAAGAGTTGATCACAATATAACAAGTATCAAGCAGTAAGAAAACTTAACAGCAGATAAATTTTCAAGGTACTTTTATATATTGCTTCTCAACTCAAAGGATTACAAGACACTTGGACTCAAATCACTTGCATAAAGAGTTACAGGGAGAAGATATATATAATACTACCTACAGCCGGATATACTTTGATACCAGCTGGACACCTCTAACCTTACATCTATACTACAAGACTCTAGGTGAGGTCTTTCAGACATTTTGTCTGAAAGTTGGTAGTCAGGACATGTCCCTGACTTACCTTTTGTCACCAACTAAAGTTGGTAACATGTACTAACATAAAAAGGTGAACAGTAGAATAAAGTATGGTCAACAACATGGCTCTTTAGGAAGATGCCATGCTGTATCAGAGGTCTGCAGCGGACTGTCAGGGACCATACTTTTATCTGCTGGACATAGCAATGTCTTCCGAAGGATAAAGTGCTTCGGAAGAATAACTTCTTCCGAAGGCACTTATACTTCGGAAGACTGCTTCTTCCGAGGCTTGGAGTCTTCTTTGTCTTCGGAAGCAGACTTTGTCTTCGGAAGCTCTTTCAGACTTTGTCTTCGGAAGCTCTTTCAGACTTTGTCTTCAGCTCTTTCATCAGACTTTGTCTTCGGAAGCTTTTTCAGACTTTGTCTTCGGAAGCTCTTTCAGACTTTGTCTTCAGCTCTTTCATCAGACTTTGTCTTCGGAAGATGTCTTCAGCTGTTGTCCTTAGACTCTCGGAAGATCTCTTGTTTGGCTTCGGAAGCCCTTTAATGTAGTACCAAAAGTGACTATGAAGTGAATTTGGTTGCACCAGCCTTATCATGATCCAACAAAAACACATCGGCATAAAGTATCATTTCATACGTGACTACTATGAAAAACAATTAATTGATGTGGTTAAGATAAACACAGATTTTCAATGCGCCGACCACTACACTAAACCGTTTGATAAACCCAGATTTTTATATATGTTAGAGGTCAATGGCGTGAAAAAGAAAAGTGACGTCATTCGTGAAGATACCATTGCTTAGTCCGACACTTGTTTCGTTTCTTTTTCTTTTTCTTTTTTTATTTATTTTCAAAGTTTAGTTTTGCTGTCTTAAAAATCCAAAAACACAAAAGGATTTTTGGTTTTAGCATTTTAGGGGGAGAGTAGTTAGTTTCAGTCTTTTTTTACTTAAAAAGGGGGGGGAGGGCAGATAAGCTATAAAGGCAAAAACAACAAATTTAAGAATGTGATTCAACACTATGGAAAGTGATGGTACACAGGCGTCGGGTGACTTGGAACACCAAAAAGATTTTCACTTTTTGTAATTTTAGTTTAAATTAAATCACAGAAAATTATTAGTTAGAGAATTCTAAGTCTAACAAATTGGGAAAATGATAGTATGCTTTGTTGTTACTGTAATTACACGGAGAAAGTCGATCTATGGAGGTGCTAGTTCATTATACGATTTGTCGGTAGATTCAACACAATAGACTAGTAGACATCATTGGTGATTCAACTTAAAATTAAACCATTCAATAAGGTGTGGGTTCCCATAGTATCCCTGGTCTGCACAATCAATCAATTTCCAATAAGGGGTGAGGAGCAATTAAATGCCACAAATGTGTGCAAAGACCTGAAAAACAGAGCAAAAGATGACAAAAGTCACTACTGAAATGTATATTATATTATACTGCTCTAAGAAGAAGATAGGTCTTTCGCCTCTCTGCTGTGCGAGGGCACTGACCTGAGGCCTGGCATAACCTATCCGTTCTAAGAATTCACTATTGTTTGCACCTCCGTGCTGTGCGATGGCACTGACCTGAGGCTTAGCATCTCTGTGCAAGCTCTTAGAACCAAAATCTTCTTATTTCCCGGACAGCTCAAAAATCTCCTGAGGAAGATTGATTACCATATACCTGTGGGACACATAAATACTTGTTGATCTAATTCACCTAATTAATCACTGATGTGTGTCCAAAATCTGTGTATGGATTTAAGTGGACAAATATACTGACAATCGTTGTGGCTGCACTGCCTGATGTTCAAAATCAATGTGTGTTACATAACAGATTAAGCATGATTTCCAGTTAGCGCTTAGCAGTCTTAGATGAATGAGAAACTGTGATATGTAAATATGTTTGTTTCCATTTCAATATATCTACAAAAGTTTCAACTAATGGCGTTCATGCGTGTCTGATTCCATATGAATCTGTCTTAGAAATGATGTTAATGCTAATAGGCTTTTCTGCTCAGGGGGAGAATCATTTTAAACTGATTGTTAAAGTGTTTTTAACCCTACCCTAACAAAATCACAAAAACATGTTTAGTTTTGTTGATTAGTTTAGTTGTCTAGTGTTATGTATAGTGTGTCAGTGTCGGACTGTGCTACGAGATTCATCTCTGTGAATGTCACAAAATGAACTTAACATAAATCTTGAATCACTTGTTTCTGAAAAGGTAAAAAGATCACGTCTGAGGTGATCGGGTGGATAAATGGATCACGTCTGAGGTGATTGGGTGGATAAATGGATCACGTCTGAGGTGATCAAAGGGGTCTTTAAGTTAAAATGGTCATGTCTGAGATGATCAAATGCTCAAAATATTTTATTAACCGTTAAAAGAGGCGAAGTGTCACATTGCCATAAAGTCAAAATTCATAAGTATGAGCCACTCGCATGACTGGACCATGAGTATGGACCAGTCGTATGATTAGACCATAAGTATGAACACAATCGTACGATTGGAGGTGACCGACTGTGACAGACGCACGAATGACCCTTAATCGTACGATTGAAGGTGACCAAATAGGCAAGTCGCACGACTGACCCTCAGTCGCACGAATCAATCATGCGACTAGGTTCAATCGCACGACTGGAGGAAACCCTTGTATAAATAGAGGGAGAGTCGGTCGCAGTTGCTCATTCACTCCAATCGCCCTTCTCAAACGCACGACCTAAACACACTCTGCCAAAATTTCATTTGATCACTCTAGACCATTGTTTGACATATTCTGACGATCTGTTTTGATACTATATATAATGCGCAACGATGTTCGACCTCAAAGATCAGAAAAACACGTTCAAATGATCGAAATAAAGACCTCACTCGAACCTAAACTTAGTTTAACAAATATACCACTAAAACTAAGTATGTTGATCAAATAAAAGTTATTAGGGGTTTAGTCAGACATATGCGAACCTAATAAGCCAAATATCAATGTCTAACATCATGTTTTTCTCAAAATTTGAATTTGAATGGACAAACCTTCTGTCATACGAATGGACACCTGGATGAACTTCAATCGCACAACTGAGCTATGCGAATGGCTCCATCGCACGACTGAGATGGACGAATCGCTTAATTGCATGACCGAACCATGTGTATGAGTTCAGTTGCACGAATGATGGAACCGCATGAGAGAAGATACGTGTACGCCCAGTCGCATGACTCAATCGTACGCATGAGCTCATTCGCACGACTAGATCTCAGTCGCACAGTCTATGCGCATGAATGGATCTCAGTCGCACAGTTCATTCGCATGATTGAAAAAAATGTTCAACTTCATTGTACCAAAATGTTACTCTTTGACACTTACTAACGTTTATTTACTTTGTGTCACAGATGGCGAGTCGGTGGACGATGAGCATAAGGCACAACATTTGTGCTCATCTTGACCTATCATCCCACAACGCAGCGGAGTTTGCTGGCATTATTACATTTCTACGGCGATCGAGGATTTTCAGGGCTATCTCGACAGCGTGCACACCATATAGATCAGTACAGCAGGCTTTCTGGGAAAGCGCTGCCGTAGACAGGTCCTCGGAGTCTCATCGTATTAGGAGCTCCATTTTTGGAGAGTATATAGAGATCACTGAGGAGGATCTCTGGACTGTCCTAGTGTTCCGGGATGATGCTGATTGCCCCACATGCTTGCATCCCCTTACAGTTCAAGGACGTTTCCTGAGAGCCAAGTACTCTAGGGACATTAATGTAGGTGTGCTCAACAAGAGCACCCTGTGCCCCTAGTTCAAGTACATGGCACATGTGTTGCTGAGATGCATTACCACTCGGAAGGGAGGCTTTGACGAGCTTTTTGATCAGATGCAAAACACGTACGTGGCGTTGGTGCTAAACCACCCTTTCAGCTTCTCGAGGATGATCTTCACCTATCTGGTGGAGAACATTGAGGCTAAGGGAAAAGAGAGCTTCTGCATGTACCCTCGATTCATGCAGATGATCATCGATCAGAAGCTCCCGTCACTGCCCAAGGAGAAGGAGGACGCTGTGGGCCTTGAGGTGATGGATGACACCACCCTCAAAAAGATGAGGGTGTATAAGGGGAAGTAAGTAAAGCCCCCGGTAAGGAGCCTGTTTGGGCATCTGGCCCGTGAAGACGATGTGGCGCCAACAAAGAGGAAGTGGCGCCACGACGATAGTGATTCAGATGTTGAGCAGATAGCTCTTCCCTCTGATGACTCCGACGGTGATGATCATGATACAGATCAGGGAGGAGATGGTCAGGGTGAACCTAAACCAGCTCCTATTCACCCTGACTTTCAGCCTGATGAGGAGGAGGAGTCAGACGAAGGGCCTCTGGTACGAACGATAGGAAGCCGTGTCGTAGCCACTGAGAGGGGCGTGAGGGCAGTTGGTGGATGCCAGGGCGGGTCTAGGGAGACTACTTCAACTCCATCATACACCCTAGACCATCCCAGTAGCCAAGGGGGAGCCTCCGGGTCAAGGGGGACTCGGAAGAAGAGGATGGCTCAGCCCTATGGGAGGAAGGGGAAGCGGCCAAGATTCACACTTCGTACCACCACATCTACCACTACACCACCACCTACCACAACCACACCCCATACCTCTACACCCATTCATTCACCACCACCCATATTTACCACAGCCACTGCTACCACTACCAATCACCAAGCCGGACCATCATCCCACACCACATTCCCCATCGGATTATCCCTCCCTCCCGTTGGAGTGGAGGAATAGCTGGCAGCACTGAACAGAATGGTGCTGAAGCTGTTAGCCACTGATGAAGAAAAGACTGCACAGTTACATCAGCTGGGAGAGCTCAATGCTTCCCAAGCTCAGTAGATTTCATAGCAGGCATAGCAGATCGCTCAACTCCAAGAGCATAAGGAGGAATCTGCTAAGAAGTTGGAAGAGTTGGAGGCTGCTAATAAGAAGATCATGCTCAAACTCAAATGATCTAAGGATGAGCCTCTGAAGATCGGTGAAGGAGAAGATGATGGAGATGATGATGAGGATGATGATGAAGATGATGACAATGATGATGATAATGTGAATGGTGATGGAGAAGAAAGAGGGAGGCAGGATGATGATGAGTATGATGAAGGAGATGCAACTGCATCTGCCTCTGCGTATGGTCAAGAGCAAAGAACAAAGAAAAGGCAAGACCAAGGTGCATCGTTGTCTGCCCCACCTACCTCCCTGTCTGCAGAAGACCCGGCCATGATTCAAGACAAAATTAAAGCTTAGCTGTCTATATGTTATTAATCTTTTGTACTTGAAATCTTGTATTAATGTTAATTTAAATAAATAAATGAAAAGTTGAACTGTCATGTGTTATGTGCATATTGTATACTAACTCTGAATGTGTTTGGTTATTTCTTTAACAGGTTCAACAAAACAGGCTGACGAGCATGATGTGGTACCCCTTTGACAAATCAAGACTCAATTGACAATGATTCTTGATTTGCAAGGGATTGTACAACCCTTAGTCAGCGACACACCTGAATAGGGAGAGATCATTCATGATTTGACAGATGAACAAATTGCCGAAATGTTCAGTCTGAATCCGGATGAATTGGTGAAGGATGCTCCCGAAGTCAACGTAGTCAGTGATGAAGAACTATAAGGCGTCGATGAGGTGGAGATAGAGGATGTGACTGCTGACCATTATCCCCAGTATACTAACGCCGAAGGCGAAGTACTACCAGATCTGGGAGAAACATTTGGCAGCAGTGCGTTCGATAAAGTTGAAGAAAAGATAGATGAAAAGGAAGCTACAGAAGAAGTTCCTCAGGCGGATGATGCTGATCTAGCAAACAAAAAGGCTGAGTGGGCAGCCTGCCTGGAGGAAATGAGGAAACAGCAAGAGCCTGTAAAGTCTAACGCCTACACCAAGCTCTACAAAGTAAAGAAGCATCAGAAGGTGTCTGGCGAGATCATAAGTTAGGCGTATTTTGAGGACCTCAACATATATGTTGTGAAGAGAGAGAGAAGGGCATAGAATATTTCAGATTCCCACACGATCTGAAAACTCTCCCTGGATTTGAGCTTAACCGTCTTGCCAACTTGAACCTCCTTTATGCAGTTCCCGAAAAGAAATCCGGATGGTTCGAGAAGGCAATGAAAAGGGAATACCAAACGAGGTGGGTCAACTTCAAACCTCAACAGCCCAGACGGTTCATTCATAAGACAGAGGTTGACCCTACCTCAGAAAGACCAAAGGTCGTCTTGAAATGACACCCTCCATGCACAATGTCTTGTATTCCTTTGAGGAAGATGCCACAAGACTTTACACCCCATTTCAAATGGTGGTATTATGACTGGCGCACTTGAGAAGCCATCATAGTTTTGGATCGGGAGGGGACGGTGGAGACAATATGGGTGTTTGACCCAATGTGGCTCACAAACTTGTCTACAGTTGATGTTTATACATTGTACAAGTGGCCACTATTTTTTGATACGCAGGATATCGTGCAAGCACTTTAGTTTCAACATATTATACGTTTATGCTTTGCACTTGATATTCATGCTGGGGTTTCAAGAGAAGAACGAGTTAAGAGATACGAAGAGTTTACCAAGGAATTCAAAGAATAGATAGAACTAGGTCCAAGGGGGAGTTTGTTGGTACACATGTCCCTAGTTCTAGTTCTAGTGTGCTTAAATGTAAATGACTTTCATTTTGTTACATCAATGTAATGTTTGGATATATGTAATGAAAACTCTTTATTGAATGATTATTGGTTATTGAATGTCATCTCTATTTTTATTATTGTTTATTACATGGTTGTAAGAACATGTTATATGGGCTTACAGTTGTTAGACATAGTTCTGTATCGTTAAAGGTTCAGAAATATGTTTATCTAAGTCTTATGATCCAGTCGCACGACTGGGCCATGCTAATGGGCCAGTCACACGACTGAACCATAAGATTGAGCCAAATGCATGATTGAGTCATCAGACTGGCTCAGTCGTACAAATGAATCAATCGTGTGGGTCAGTCGTACGTACGAATGGATCGTATGACTCAGTCATATGACTGAGCCATACGCATGGCTCAGTCGTACGAATGTAGACTGAAACCCATAAATACCACTTAATTCGTGGAAAAACAAAATACTTCGAGAATTCTCAACCCTAGCCGTCCCAGAGCATCCAAGTCGTCCCTTCCAACTTCATAGAGCGTTTCTGATCATTGCTAATCAATTCTTAACGTTTTCTAATTGTTAGTTTTGATCGGATTAATGTTCTCCCTGATTGGATCGCCAAACAAATAGGATTACGCACTATTTGATCTGGTTTCACGTAGTTTCGGTTAGTACCACTTCGTACTCGGTCCTAACACCAGGATTTTGAATCTTTGTCAAAACAGTCATTTTCACATCAAGATTAGATTCATTAGACGCGCAAAGACCCATTGTTACACCTATGATCTATTAAGTGCACTTTTAAGTCTATTTAGATGTCCAATTTTAGGGTTATATGTTTCGGTTTAATGCTTAAATCATTCGGACACTTTTGTTCGATTTTACATTATCATGTGTCATGATTTCGTTGTCACTGTACCTGTAGATGAATGTAAATCGGTTAGCAATAGGAAATCGATAGAGTTCGCAAAGGAAAAATTCAAAAAGGGTTACTATATGTAGCCGGGTATTTGAGAAATTTGTAATAAAGTGTAGGGCTACGACCGACTAACCTACTTTTATATTGTTGTGAGTTTCAGTCGTGCGACTGGACCCATACTCATGGTTCATACGTGCGACTAAAGTTCAGTCGTACGAATGACCTATACTTATACAACCAATCGTACGATTGGTTCATATTGAGGATTCCAATCATGCGACTAGGCCATCCTCATGGTCCAGTCGTGCGACTATGCCATACTTGTGGTCCAATCGTGTGATTGGCCCGTACTTATGGTTCAATCGTGTGATTGGCCCATACTTATGGTCTAATCGTGCGATAGGCCCATACTTATGGTCCAATTGTACGATTGGGTCAGTTTAGTGAATTAGACTTTGTTTGTATCATTAATTCACATACTTATCTTTGATAATTGATATTTTGACCACGGATCATATCAGACATGATCCTTTTAACTGAAAACTTTTTGATCACCTCAGACGTGATCCTTTTAAATAAAAACCTCTTGATTACCTCAGACGTGATCCATTTAAATGAATCCTTTTGATCACCTCAGACGTGATCCTTTTATATTTCAGAAACAAGCTTCTCATAGTTAACGTTCGGCTCATTTTGTGACATTCACAGAGTTCAGTCTTGTTACATAGTCCGACAGCGACTCAATACAGACAACCAAAATAGGAAAAACTTTAATTAAACTGAAACAACACATATTTTTGTGCTTTTCATTTGAGGAGGGTTGAAAACTTTTAAATATAACTTAACCGATTTCTCCCCCTGAGCAGAACAGCTTCAAACATTTTCATCATTTCTAGAAAGATTTATACAAAATCATACAGGCATAAACATAATCATTTGGCACCTTTTATATTTATTTAGATTATAGAGAATGTTATATTTACCCATCACAGAATCTTATTCATCTAAGAGTTAAACGCCCTAACAGGAATTAATGCTAGACTTGTTATATAGTACACATTGATTTTGGACATCGAGAGATACAGCCACGATGAGTGTCAGTATTTTTGTCCACCTAAATCCATACACAGATTTTTGACACACATTGGTGATTATTTAGGTTTATTATTTCAACAAGCATTTGTGAATCCCACACTTATACGGTAATCAACTTTCCTCGGGAGATTTTTGAGCGGTCTACAGGTTTTTGATAAGAAGAAACCATTCTAAGAGCTTTCAAATAGATGCCAAGCCTCATGTCAGTGCCATCACACAGCAGAGAGGCGCAAGCAACAATGAATTCTAGAATATTTAGGTTGTGCTTATCCACAGGTCAGTGCCATCGCACAGGGGAGAGGCACACAACCTATCTTCTTGTTAGAGCAATTTTTATTTTACATATAACGCAAAAACAACATTTGTTCACATTTTTCATGCGCTTTGCTCATTTTTATGGTTGTCCACACATATTTGTGGCGTTCATTTTGCTCCTCACCCCTTATTGAAAATATGTTGATTATGTTAACCAGGGATAAGATAGAAACCCGCAGCCTGTTAAATGATTTAGTTTTAATTTGTTCACCAATGAAGTCTACTACTCTTTTGTGTTGAATCTACCGACACATCATATAATGGACTAGCAACCCCTAGGTCTACTTTCTCTATATAAGCACAGTAACAGACTAGCTTACTATCATTTTTCAACTTATTAGGCTTTGACTTCTCAGACTTATAATTTTCTGTAAGTTTGAATATAACATTGTAAAACATTTAAATATTTTTGGTGTCCCAAACAATTTGATGCCTGTGTAAAATCATTTTCCATAATATTGAATCAATTTCACAGATTTGATGTCTTAGCTTTTCAGCTTATCTGCCCCCCCCCCTCCTTTTTTAAAGTAATTAAATACTAACTACTGAAACTAAAGTTATTCTCCCCCTAAAATTCAATCTTTTTGTGTTTTTTATATTTTTAAGAAAGAAAATAAAAGAAAATAAAATAAATTTGACAGAAAAATTAAATTAAGAAACATACGGACGGACTATGAACTCGACTCCTCCGGAATCACATCCTCTTTCTTCTTGACGCAATTGACCTCTAATACATAGTAAAATCTCGGTTTATCAAAGGCTTTTGTGTAGAGGTCGGCGCGCTGAAAATTCATGTTAATTTCAATTACATCAATTAAATGCTTTTCAAAACAATCACGTATGCAGTGATATTTAATACCGATGTGTTTTGTTTTAGGATGTTGTACCGGATTTTAGTTACAGCTATGGCAGCAGAATTATCAACAAATATAGGGGTATTAGTAAATTGCAAACCGTAGTCCCGCATTTGCTGTTGAATCCAGATGATTTGAGAACATTAACTTGAAGCAGCAACATATTCAACTTCACATGTTGACAGAGCAACAAACGCCTGCTTCTTACATTGCCAGGTGACTAAACGCCTTCTAACAAATTGAGACCCCGCAGATATGGACTTGTAGTTCATCTTGCATCCACCATAGTCTGAGTCACTGTAAGCTGTAAGTTCAAGTCATCATCATGGGGATACCACATCCCGAGTGCTGGAGTAACCTGCAGATAACGAAAGATCCGTTTCACCCTAATTAGATGATTTACTTTTGGTTTTGACTGATATCTGGAACAGAGACACATGGCGTACATGATATTAGGACGAGAAGCTGTGAGATACATTAGAGATCCAATCATTCCACGATACATAGCGGCATCAACCAAATCTCCATTTTCATCAGGTGCCACATCGTGGCTCGTAGCAAGAGGGGTACCAGCAATTGTTACATTTTTCCATATCAAAACGCTTTAGAATGTCCCCTACGTATTTGGTCTGATGTAGAAAGATTCCATTGGGTGTCTGATCCACCTGTAATCCCAGAAAGAATTTCATCTCTCCATTGCACTCATTTCAAACTCAGCTTTCATCACCAATTCAAATTCTTTATATAATTCTCCATTTTTGGAACTGAAGATTATGTCATCCACGTATATCTGAACCAGTAGTAAATCACCATCCTTTTCTCTAATGAATAATGTGCAGTCAATTACTCCTCTTCGAAAGCCATGTTTCAACAGGTGAGTAGAGAGCTTCTCATACCAGGCTCGAGGGGTTGATGTAGCCCGTACAAAGCCTTGTCTAACTTATAAACGTTGTCTTGATGATAAGGATTTTCAAAACCTTCTGGATGACTGACGTATACTGTCTCACAGATTTCACCATGTAGAAATGCACTTTTCACATCCAATTGATACACCTTGATCTTCATGTAGGATGCATAGGCTAGGAAGATCCGAATTGCTTCCATCCTAGCCACAGGTGCAAGTACCTCATTGTACAACTGATTTCTTGTCTGAACACCTAAGAGAAGATCCCCTATGATGTTGTCTGGGGGATGATTCATGCTGATCCTTGTCACTGGAGTTGTAGGAATAGCCACTTCATTATCATGGTTAGGGATCACTGGTTCATCTGTGGCTGGAGTACTGTCATGAGGACTGATATATTCCTCATTGCTCATATTTTCATTGTCAATCTCCTCATCATCTTAGGAGTTGTCGCTAGCTTCTAGATCTTCCTCTGACACACCAGAAGTGCCATCAATTGGAACAGTAGTGCTCGAGTCTGGATTAGGAGTGTTTAAAACATCATACATCATTTGAGCAGCCACCTCATCACTGGAATAGGCAGGGGGAAGATTGAAAGATTTGAAAAATCCATCATAATCAAAGAAGGATAATGGACCTTTTCCAGCAAGGGGTGTGGTGTATATTTGAACATCGACATTGCACCATACTTCAACCTGACAAGTTGCGTTGTTATAAACCCGTTTGTATGGGATATTGTATCCAAGAAAGATACCTTCCTCTGCCTTCTCACTAAATTTCCCATTTTGAGCTTTCTTCAATAACATGCAAGGGGCTCCAAAGGTTCTAGATACTCCAGATTTGGTTTACGCTTTTGAAGCAACTCATAATAGGTTTTACCAAGACGTTTAACCACTAAGACATAATTGATTGTCTAGCATGCATTAGCCACGGCTTCATTCCAGAACTGACTTGGTAGCTTCAAATATGACAACATTGTCCTCGCAGTTTCAATCAAGCTACTATTTTTGCATTCAGCACCCTATTCATCTGTGGAGTGTAGTCAGAAGAGAATTGATGAACTATCCCTTTCTCTCGATAGAAAGCCTCCACTACTGATTCTTGAATTCAGTTCTGTTGTCTGAACGTATTTTCCTCACTTTCAGATTATACAAAGAGTCCATAGTAGTAACTAAATGTTTGAATGATTCAAATGCTTCTGACTTGGCTTTAAGAAACATAACCTAGGAAAATCGTGAGTAGTCATCAGTGACCACAAACAGTACCAATCTCCTGTAATGCTTTTGGTACTGACAGGGCCAAACAGATCCATATGCAATAGCTCCAGTGGAATCTCAATATAGTGAACTTTCTTAGATTTATGAGATTTCTTGGTCTGTTTCCCTTTCTTGCACAATACATAGAAATCTGGAAGCTAAAAGTTTTTGACGATAACACCTTCAACCAGATTATTTTGAACCAGATGATTCATCATCCTAGGATTAATGTTTCCCATTCTCCTATGCCAAGAAATAGAAACCCGCTCTGTGGCTTTAGATAAGAAGCATTGAGCAGCAGGTTCAGTTGTTGAGGCTTTTGACATATCCAAGACATACAGATCGTTATATCTTGAAGCTGACATTAGAACTTTCTCCTCAGGGATAACATAATCCTTCTTCAAAATGTAGCATCTCTTATTATCAAATACAACTTTGAAGCCCTTGTCGCAGATTTGAGAAACTGAGAGTAAATTGTTTTCCAGTTGTTGAACGTAGTTGACTTTATCAAACTTCACTCTCTTATTTCCCACTTCACCTTGAGCTGTGATATAACCTCCTTTATTTCCCGCAAAATATATGAGTCCCCTTTGATTTGTTTGACATTTAAAAGAAGTGACAGAATCCCAGTCATGTGCCTAAATGTCCCACTATGAATAATCCAGGTGCTAGTGATAGAGCTGTAGCGGACAACCTGCACAAGAATGGAAATGATTAGTTCAGGAGTGGGACCCAAGTCTTAACTAGCTTGGGTTTCCCAGAGGCATCATACATCATAAACTCCACCCACTGTCCTTCTAAAAAAGAAGACACATTCTTGCTCATCTTGTTCTCACTTTCAAACACACCTGTTGATTTTGCTTTCCACAAACCAGTTTATGTAAGGCCTGTTTGTGATAAACAGATGACTGGTTTATAGTTTGAACTTTTGGTTTAACTTCCACCCTAGGTGTTTCCTCAATTAACACAGATTTACTTGGAGCTTGTCTGTGTTGACCTTGGTGTTCGGGAGGGGTAGTTGATCTTTGTTTAGCAAACCTTGGTTTGTTTTCATGAAAAATTTCGATTTTCTTTCTTGGTGTCTGATAGTATATGTCCTCGTTATCCACAACTATAACATGATCTCCCCTTAAATTATCTTGGAGATCTTTTGTGTGGGGAAGATGCTGGGCTCAAATTGGTCTCTTGCTTATCAACTTTAGGTTTCTCACATTCTTTGACAAATTTTATTGGTTTCACATTTTGATTACCTTTTACTTTCATTTTGGTGAAGTTTTAATGATGAGCCATTTTAGAATGAGTTGGTTTTGAAACATTAAATTTTAATCCCAACCCTAGAGTAGCCTTGCTATTCTCTTTATTCCTATTATCAGTGACAGCTTCATCTTTGGTGCCAGACCTAGATCCCTTTTGTTCAGTAACAGATTGCGCAGTTTGAACTATGGAATCTAGATCACTGACTAGAGGGGTAGTTATCACATGATCCTTGATAGGGTTATTATTTATTGGTCTACATTTTGTGTTCAACAAGATCACATGTGGTGGTAGCACTACTTTATAACCAAGCCCGTCCCCACAGTTTCTCTCTTTGACTAAGTTCTGAACAATGTGAGAGGAACTAGCTAGACTATGTAGTTTTTGATTTAACAATTCAATTTCAACTTGCAAAATCACTTTTTCTTTCTTAGTTTCCTCAATTGTTGAAAGATAGAACTTGATGTCATTTGCTTGATTAATGGCAAAAACCTCGGTTCCCATAAGTTGTTTTCCTAATAAATCAAGTTTTTCTTTAAAGGTGCTTGCATTTTGTTTTAAAACTCAGTTAGCTTCAGTTCATAATTTCAAATCATTTACCAGACTGTCATTGTGATCTAACAACCTAGCAAATTTTAAGTCTATGTTTTCATAAAATTTATTAAATTTTGCACAAGCATGTTTATCAAACAGTTCATCTTTAGAACATACCTATGATGAGCTAGAAGTGTCAGCCATAAAAGCAACCTTAGATTCCTCGTTGATAGGAGATTCCGTGCTAGCAGCAGTTAATTCATCTTCAACCAAATGATCCATGGCATCCATACCTTCTTCAGCCTCTGAATTAGCATTATCAGCTATGTTGTCTCCTTCACTAGCTGATCCATCATCAAGATCTTCTACCATAGCCACATTTGCATCTCCATCAGAAAAAAATCTGAAAGACCAGTCTTGTCCTTCATCTCCTTGAGCAACCAACGCCTTAGTATCCTGAATTATTGATGCTACTTTCTTTTCTTTGTCTTGACGGTTGATCGATGAAAAAGGGTTACCATTTCCAGTCTTCTTAGGTTTCACACACCCTCATTTAAAGTGAACTTTTTCACCACAATTGAAGTATGAAAGTTTGGTTTTATCAATACCAAAAGTTTGTCTTTGGTAGCAACCAGATTCTGCCCCATCTTCTTAACAAACTTTTTGGCTCTCCTCACAGCACAAGCTAAAGCCCACATTATATCCATACGCTCCAACTCAGTCTCATCCACCTGCTCGTAGTCCTCGTCAGCGAGATGACAATATCCAATCTTCCCAGCGACTAACCCATCATAAGAATGAACCACTGCAGCTAGAAGATCCATGTGCTCTTTGGCAACTTCCACAGTGACATTTTCGAGATTCTAGATCTTTATCTTAGTTGGGTTGGAATTAGGGACAACATATTGGGTTCCAGATGAACCTGATGAATCACTTCCTGAAGAGCTGCTTTGAGAGGTTCCAGATGTGTTGGAAACAAAGGCTGTCTGAAGAGGTGCTCCGGATGAAACTAGATTAGGAGCAACGTTATAGAGTGAAGGGTTATGAGTGTAAGATCCTTTCTTCGACTTGTATTTCAAACGTAGTTCCTTCTCCCTTAACTTCAAGATGAAATCATTTATGTCTAAAGTTGCAAGAGTGTCATACTATCTCAGATTAGACATAAATGGAGCCCATTTGTTCGGTAGACCATCAGGAAAGCTTGAAACTTTATCTTCCATAGATGTAGTCACACCATAAGTATGCAGCTCACTCATCAAATGATAAAATCTATCAATGATGTCATCTAAGCTCTTATTTCCAATTGAAGAGAAATTATCAAATTCCCTTTTAAGAGCTTTAGCCTTCAGCTCCTTCAAGGTTGCATTACCATCGTATCTCTTTTCTAAAGCTTCCCATAACTTCTTAGACTATTTATATTTTGAAAACTGAAGGAATATGTCTTTAGGAATTGAATAATTCAGCAAAGCGTAGGCTTTCTTCTCAGTGTTGTGTGTAACCTTTTGTCCCTCATTCATACCACCCAAGGTCAGTTTCACCCTATTAGCACCAACTGGTATAGTATAACCAGTCTCAATGGCTGTCCATAGATTCGGATCCATACTGCTCAGATAGATTTCAAACCGTTGTTTCCATTATGGGTATTCATCCAGAGTCAACAGTTTAGGTGGTTCGTTATGGTTCCCAATCTCATTTTCCAGAAGTAGTAGATTCTGGATACGTGAATCCTTCCCAGCAGTAAACGCAGAGTTCTGATCTTCCATGATATTAAACTTTGAAAAATTTTGTATAAGACAAAGCCAAATGTGCGATTGAAGAGTACGACTAAGTTCAATCGTGCGATTGAGGAGTGCGACTGAGTTAAATCATGTGATTGAGTGCAATCGTGCGACTGAGGGTTGTGAATGAGTTCAACCGTGTGGGTTAGCTTAATCGTGTGAATGACCAGTGCGACTGAATCCAGTCGTGCGATTGAAAGGTACGATTAGGATTCAGTCATGCAATTGAAAGAACGAGTTGGAATCGATCAGGAACGAACTATGAAGTTGGATGAGAGAACTAGAACTCTCTGGACGGCTAGGGTATGATAATATTTGAAGTGTTACGTTTTTCCACGAATTATGTGGTATTTATAGGTTTTCAGTACTCAGTTGTACGATTGAGCCATTAGCATGGTTCAGTCGTGCGACTGAGTCATGCGTTTGATTCATACGCACGACTGAAGGTTCAGTCGTGCGACTGAGTCAATCTTATGTCTTAGTCATACGACTGATCCAGTCACCTGGTTCAGTCGTGCGATTGGTCCATAAGTATGATCTATTCGTGCGTCTGGTCCACAAGTGTGGTCCATTAGCATGAATAACCCACCTGACTAAGTTGAACACAGTTCTGAATCATTATTGTCTCAGAACTATGTACAACAACCTCGAACCTATATATAATATTCATTCATATGTGTAATACTAAATACAATAAGAATATGATATAATCAAAGACTAATAAACATCAAAAAACATATCATATTTCATTAAGCACTTGTATTACATATGTGTAAGAAATGAAAGACATTTACATTTAAGTACATAAACTAGGAAAATCATGTATCAACATATCTCTCTTATGGTGCTTATTAGAATTATAAATGTAGTACATCCTTTTAATTCTTGATTTTGATCTTGAATTTACTTTGGCTTAAAATTTATTTGTTCTGATTTCCATCTAACAAACAATCCACCTGTGGAATCTTCTATAACATCACTTCTCTTCTCTAATTCTTTTGAGCTTAATACTACTAGAACTTCTTCCAGTAACAAAGTATTTCTTCCATAAATTAAGGTGCATACAAAATGCTCAAAAGATTATAAAGGTGAGGTTAAGAAAATAATTACCTGGTCCTCATCATCCAAGGTGACATCAATGTTTTCAAGGTTTGGAATTAGCTAAGTTCATTTGTATGTTCTTCAAGGGACTGGCATCTGATGCCATTTAAGACATATAAAGCCTCTTCAGATATAGGCTGCTAACCGGTGATTTAGTCATATATAGTGTTTCTAATTTTAATCTAATCCTGGTTGCAGATGTCTCCTTAGACACATAATTTAGAACATGATCCCAAAAACCAACGGTGATTGCACTATAACCTTTCTCGAGAGCAACCTATTGGGTACCGTGCACCAGTTTGAAGTATTATAACTATTTTCTTTTTATTAAATCTACAAACTTTTTATCTTTTAAACTGGAGGCATTTTTACGTGTTTAGTTAATTCAAATTTAACACCCAAAACAGGCATACAACTACACGCGGTTTAAACACAAATCAAAATCATATACGTAGCGCGTTGAAGATTCTGCATTTGACGAGAGAAGTAAAAATCTCACATGATAGATGCAACAATGTCTCGCTAGTTGAGTTCATTCATGAAAAAAAATAACACAGGCAACGGTTGTGGCGCGCGAGAGATAGAAACATGCCGCAGTGGAGGTGGTTCAAGGCGGCGCATGATGGTGTCTCGGCAGAGGGGTCGTATGAATTCCATGACAATTAACAGTCAAATTATCAATAATGCTCGTAGTTTCTTATTAACGTTTAATTAAATAAACTCGTAAACATTTATACAATTAACTTTTAAACGTTAAACCGTTTAATCCTTTGACTAATTAAATTTTTCAATAAATCATTAGACAATGATTATTTCTCAAAACAATCAAACACCATTTATCTAATCTGTGTTTTGCAAACTACCTATACTACTATATAATAGAGAAAGCATGACTAGATTTGTAATGTTACATCATTTTTCAGATGGTATATGAAAAGTTGTAAGCTTTAATATGTAATGTCATAATATTTATTCATATTCTACTCTTTTAAGCTTTAAATACTTGTACTCCATTATTTTATAATTAATTTAAAGTATCACTATTATATTTAAAGTTATCTTAATCTATTTATATCTATAGTACTATATAGTATAACTTTTTGGACAATATTGTAATTTTAATCCATTTTTAAGATATTTAAAAAAAATTGTTACATTTGGTATAAGTGATTATGCATAAACAACTTGTTATTTACAAATTTGCTTATCCGTATAGTAATATAAATATATTTGATATCCCACATTAATCAAATAAAAAGTAAAATGAGAGTTCGCACAATAAGAGAGAGTTAGCTAAAGACAAAGTATTAAAAATATTTGTATGCCCGCCGCACCGCGCGGGTTTCACCCACTAGTAACATTTAACAAGTACACATTAAACTTTTATTGTTATCCAAACTATAACACTTTAGGTCTTACCTTGATAGCAACGTTAATATTATCGCTAATCAAACATCTATATCTAACAATCATTCTTCTCTTTACCAAAGGGCATCAACTACTCCTTGATGTCAGAAGTGAGCATTTGGTTATACCCACGAATTTCTAGCCGGGGCCAACCCGGAACAGGGGACCGACTAGGTTAATTTCAAAACCCGGAACCGCACCCGTTTCCAAATACATAGTTTGATTAAATCACGGGTATTTCCATTGGTTCTAATTGGGTGCTGTAGAACCGATTCCTAATTCGATGGTCTGAATGACAAGCATCGGAAGCAATAGATCATGGACAAATAAACATTGATTTGGTAATCCAGTAAATAAACATAGAAGAAATCATCACCATTGGATGATACATTCGATTATTGTTAGTTTCATCGGCATCAACATAGAAGGTTAGTAAAATTTTCATTGTTACAAAACATGTTCGTTTATTGCTAAGTTTCAATTTACTTTTCATATTTAACGTTGATGGATATAATTTATTATTAGAATCATAGAATGTAGATGAAACATGTGGTTACGGGAATGAATTGAATCTTACTTGGCATCTCAAGAATTGATTATTCTAATGCCTACAAGTTATTCGATGAAATGTCTATGAGACTTGAATTTATAATAGGAGCAAGCTGTTGATACACTGTTCCTAGTTTATACACTTCAATGTAAATTTCTTTCATTTCTTACACATATGTAATGCAAATATTTTATGAAATATGATATGCATTTTGATGTTTAATTGTCTTTGTTTATATCATATTCTTTTTGTACTTGGTATTACTTATATTTATGAACATTATATATAGGTTTGAGGTTGTTTTACATAAATCTGAGTCAATAATGATTCAGAAATGTGTTCAACTTAGTTGGGTGGTCATTCATGCTAACGGACCATACTTATGGACCATACGCACGAATGAACCATACTTATGGACCAGTCGCACGATGGAACCAGGAGACTGGATCAGTCGTATGACTGGGACATAGGATTGACTCAGTCGCACGACTGAACCTTCAGTCGTGCGTATGAGTCAAACGCATGAGTCAGTCACATTACTGAACCATGCTAATGGATTAGTGGTACGAATGGATACTGAAAACCTATAAATACCACATAATTCGTGGAAAACATAACACTTCGAATACTATCATACCCTAGCCATCCATAGCGTCCCAGTTCATTCATCCAAGTTCATAGTTCGTTCCTGATTGATTCCAACACGTTCTTAACGTTTGTTTAATCGTTAGATCGATCAGGTTGTTTGTCGTCACTGATTGGATCGCCAATTAAATAGAATTCCGCGCTATTGGATCTGGTCTCACGCAGAATCCGTTAGTACTCCGTACGAAAACGGTCCTAACAAGTGGTATCAGAGCTTTGGCTCATGATTTTGTGTGGATTCGATTAATTTTGGTGTTAAAGTTAACGTTTTTTAATCAAAAGATTCATTTTTTTGCTTCAAAATGTGTTTTTGATGAGTGCTTGTGTTAAAGTTTCGACTTTTCATCATACGACAGATTAGGGTTCCTGAAAATTTCGTATTTTGTGTCAAAGTGTTCAAAATTTGACTTTTTCTAGCAACAGCAGCCTCAGTCGCATGATTAGTTCAATTGCACGATTGAATCCCATTCGCATATTCCAATCACACGATTAGACTCTTTCGCATAGCTCATTCGCACGGTTAAGTTATTCAAGTCGGTTGACCTCAATCGTCCTCTTCATTCGCACGACTGAATCCAATCGCATCATTTGCATCCTTCAATCGCACGATTGACCCAGTCGCCTTATTCAATCACACGATTGAATCTGTCGTGTCTCAAGTTTGTCAAGTTTTAAGCAATGGAAGACCAGTTTGTTGCGTTCAATGCCGGAAAAGACTCGCGTATCCAGAATCTTCTTCTTCTGGAAAATGAGATAGGGAATCACAACAAACCGCCAAAGTTGTTGACGTTAGATCTACTTGAATGGTGTTGACCCTAATCTTTGGACATCTATAGAGACTGGTTATATTGCACCAGGTTAGTGCAAATGGGGTGAGGTTGACTTTGGGGGTATGAATGAAGCTCAGAAAGTTCTACATAACGCTAAAAAGAAAGCGTATGCACTGTTGACTCAATCGATACCTAAGGATATATTCCATCAATTCTCTGAAACAAGCTGTCAAATAAGCTATGGGAGACTTTAGAAAAGAGATATGATGGTAATGCAACCTTGAAGGCACTGAAGGCTAAGGCTCTCAAAAAGGAATTTGATAATTTTTCACCAATAGGAAATGGTAGCTTAGATGATATTATTCATCGGTTTTATCATTTGATGAGTGAACTGCATACTTATGGTGTGACTACATCTATGAAAGAAAAAGTTTCTAGTTTTGCTGATGGTCTGCCAGACAAATGGGATCCGTTTATGTCAATCTGAGACAAACTGACACTCTTGCTACATTAGACATAAATGACTTCATCTTGAAGTTAAGGGAGAAAGAACTACGACTGAAATACAAGTCTAAGAAACGATCCTACGCTCAGAATCCTTCACTGTACAACTATGTTCCTACTCCAGCTTCATCAGGGGCACCGTTACAAACGGCATTTGTATCTAATTCATCTGTTCCTTCCCAAAGCAGTTCCTTGGGAAGCGAAGCGTCCGGTTCATCTGGAACCTAATATATTGTCCCTGATTCCAACCCTACCAAGCTGAAGACCGAGAATCTCGGAAATGTCACTGTGGAAGTTTCCAAAGACCACATGGATCTTCTAGCAGCAGTTGTTCAGTCTTATGATGGGTTAGTTGCTGGTAAGATTGGACACTGTCATCTAGCCGATGAAGATTATGAGCAGGTAGATGAAACTGAACTTAAAAGAATGGATATCATGTGGGCCTTAGCCAGTACTGTTAGAAAGGCTATGAAGTTTGTGAAGAAGACGGGGCAGAATCTAGTTGCTACCAAAGACACAACTTTTGGTTTTGATAAAACAAAAGTTACATGCTTCAATTGTGGTGAAAAAGGTCACTTCAAAAGAGAATGCGTGAAACCTAAAAAGACCGGAAATGGAAACCCTTTTCCGTCGTTTAACCGTCAGGACAAAGAGAAGATTGGGGCATCATCAAGCAAAGAGTCAAAAGCTATGGTAGCTTAAAGCGATGACGGACAAGACTGGTCCTTCAGATTTGTATCTGAGGGAGAATCAAATGTAGCACAAGTTGATGATTTGGAGGATGGTTCTGCGTGAGAGGGAGACATCATAGCTGAGCATGCAAGTTCAGATATTGAAGAAGCTATAGTTGTGGTAGATCATCTCGTTGAAGAAGAGTTGAATGCTGCAAACTCAGAATCTCCAGTTATTGAAGAGTCTGACTCTGCATTTATGGCCGATTCGTCCAGTTCCGCACAGGTATACTCTAAAGATGAATTATTTGATAAACATGCTTGTGCTGAATGTGATAAATTTAGAGAAAGCATTGACATAAATTTTTCTAGGTTATTTGAACACAATGATAATATAGTAAATGATTTAAAACTATGCACTGAAGCAAACCGAGTTTTAAAACAAAATGAGTGCAGTTTTAAAGAAAAGATAGAACTGTTAGGAAAACAACTAAGGGAAACCGAGGTTGTTGCCCTAAATCAGTCAAATGACATTAAGTTCTATCTAACTACTTTAGAGGAAACTAAAAAGGAAAAAAGCAGTGTTGCAAGTCGAAGTTGAATCTTTAAATCAAAAGCTGCACAGTTTAGCAAGTTCCTCTCACATAGTTTAGAACTTGGTGAAAAAACGAAATGGTGGGGAAGGTCTGGGTTATAAAGTAGTACCACCATCACATGCAATCCTTTTAAATACTAAATGTAGACCAATAAATGATAACCCGGTTAAGGATCATGTGGTGACTACTCCTCTGGTCAATGATCCAGAGTCCACAAGTAAACCTGTCCTGTCTGTCACTAAACAAAAGGCTACTACTTTGGGATTGAAAGATATGGTGCTTAAAGAGGATTTGTGCGATAAAGTTGAACATGATAGTGTTGGGTTGGGTTCACAAACATCTACGTCAGAACCTAAAAATGCTAAACCAACAAACCCTAAATGTGTAAATCATCAAAATCCTGATAAAAAGAAAGAAAAATGCATTCAAAATGTCAAAACAATTAAATTTCTTAAAGAAGGTGAAGCATCCGAGAAGGATGAGAAACAGACCAGCTCCCGACCAGACTCAACCCCTCACAGAAGATCTCCCCAACCTATCGCAGGGAGATATTGCTATAGTTGTGGAAAACGGGGACATATTTCTCCAAATTATCCTCATTATGAGACACCTAAAAGAAAATTTGAACTTTTTGATGAAAAACCAAGATTTTTCAAAAATAGATCTAATACTCCTCCAAGATACCAAAGTCAACACAGACAAGCTCAAAGTGAAGCTGTGTTACCTAAGGATAAACCTAGGACTATTAGTGAACCAAAAGTTCATACCATAAGCCAGTCGTCTATTTACCACAAACAGGCCTTGCACAAAACTGGTTTATGGAAAGAAAAATCAAGTAACATGCCTGACAGTGAGGACAAGAAGAAGAAAGTTGTTTCCTCATCCTCTGAAGGTCAGTGGGTTGAGTTCATGATATGTTATATTTCTGGGAAACCCAAGCCAGTAAAGGCTTGGGTCCCCAACCTGAACTAATAATTTCCATGCTTTGTGTAGGTTGTGACACTGATGTCGCAGATCCATCATACACCCCCGGCCAGCCTATGAGCTCAGGGGGAGCCCCGATTTCCAAGAGTTCCAGGAAGAAACGAATGGCCCAACCCTATGGCAAGAAGGGCAAGAGGCCGAGATTTGTACTTATTAGTTCTTCCACCACCACAGCCACTACCACCACCACTGCCACTGACACCACCACAGCCACTGCCACCACCACTGCCACTGCCACCACCACAGCCACTGCCACCACCACTTCCATCCCAGCCACCACCACTACCATACCATCCACCACACATACATCCACATGCACCTCACCCACCATGCCCAAACAAGTTCCACCATAATCCATTCCCACTCCTACTCCCATCTACCCCACATCCACCACTGTACCTTCTACTCCCTAAGCTGGCACATCTTCCCAGTTTCCACCTCCATAGAGCTCTACTCTACCCATGGTTGGGTTAGAGGAACAGTTAGACAACCTAAACAGATTAATGCAGAAGCTGTTGGCAACCGATAATATGAGGGCCAACCAGCTGAACCAACTTATGGTAGTTAATGCAGCACAGGGCAAAAAGATTACCCAACTTACTGAGAAGAACGAAGCTCATGAGAGAGCTTTAGTTCGAGCTCACAATGCCCTACAAGCTCAAAATGAGTTAGTGCTTGCATCTACCAAAAGGATTGACGATTTGGAGAAGAAGAATAAGAAGATGATGTTGAGGCTGAAGGGAACAAAGAGTGAGCCTCTAAAGAATAAGGGTGATGGAGACGATGACGGAGATGATGAGATGATGATTCGAGTGATGATGAATCATATGAAGAAGGTGATGAGGTGGATGCCAGAGTAAGTGGAAAGGATAAAAAGGGTGATGATGATGATAAGGATGATCAAGCAGGTGATGCAACTGCATCAGCTTCAACTCCATCGATAAGGGAGGCGCACCAAAAGAAACCAAGACCAAGGAGCCTCGTCCTCAGCTCCTTAAGCTGAAGAGTCACATGATCAAGGGAAAAGTAATGCTTAAATGTTTATGTATTTGAAACTTTTGAGCTTCAATGTTTATTACATTAATGTAATTAATGAAAATTTATGTTTAATGTCTTTGATTAATGACTAATGTATTCATTGTTGGTTGTGTAATCGAACAGATACAACTCAACATACCGATGACTATGATATTACTCCCCTTCAGCAAATCAAGACTCAACTCACTATGATTCTCGATTTGCAAGGGATAGTATGACGGTCTGTGAGTTACACTCCAGAGGAAGGAGAAATCATCCACGACTTGACTGATGAGCAGCTCACCGATATGTTCAGACTAAATCCAGATGAGCTTATCAAAGATGCTCTAGAAGTCGACGTTGTTAGTGACGAAGAGCTACAAGGGTTGGATGAGATAGAGATCGAAGATGTCACATCAGATTATTATCCAGAGTACACTGACCCTGAGGGTAATGTTATCCCCAACTTGGGTGAAACATTTGGCAGTGATACCTTTGGCACACTCGATGACAAAGAGAAGGAAAAGGAAAAGGATGAAGGTAAAGCCCAAGCTACAGATGCTGATGTTGATCTTAAGAAGGCTGAATGGGCGGCTTGTTTGACGGAGATGAAAGCTCAACGTGAACCTACAAAGCCAAATGCCTACACCAAATTGTACAAGGTTAAGAGACATCAGAAGGTGTCAGGCAAGATCATCAGTTGGGCTTATTTTGAAGATCTAAATGTGTATGCTGTGAAGCGGGAGAAGGGAGTTGAGTACTTCAGATATCCACATGATCTGAAGACTCTCCCTGGTTTTGAGCTAAACAGGTTGGCATGTTTAGATCTTTTGTATGCCACCCGGGGAAGATGTCAGGCTGGTTTGAGAAGGCATTAAAGAAAGAATACCACACCAGATGGGTAAACTTCAGACCTAAACAACATAAGACGTTCGTTCATAAGACTGAAGTTGACCCTATCACTAGGAAGTCTAAGGTAGTACTGAAGTGGAGTCCCCCACGCATGATGTCTAAGATCCCTTTACGGGAGATGCCTCAGGACTTCACTTCACACTTCAAATGGTGGTATTACGATTGGAGGACGGGGGAAGCGGTCATAGTGTTGAACAGAGAAGGTAAAATAGAGACTATCAGGGTATTTGACCCAATGTGGCTCACTAACTTGTCTACTGATGATGCTTATACATTGTACAAGTGGCCAGTGTTCTATGACATGCAAGATATTGTACAAGCTCTCCAGTTCCAACATGTGATAAGACTCTGCTTTGCTTTCGAGATACACTCAGGAGTCACAAAAGAGGAGAAGTACAAGAAATTCCAAGAACATGTGAAGAATGTTAGACAATAGGATAAACTAGGTCCAAGGAGGAGTTTGTTGATACACTGTTCCTAGTTTATGTACTTCAATGTAAATATCTTTCATTTCTTAAACATATGTAATGCAAATATTTAATGAAATATGATATGCATTTCGATGTTTAATTGTCTTTGTTTATATCATATTCTTATTGTAATTGGTATTACTTATATTTATGAACATTATATATAGGTTTGAGGTTGTTGTACATAGTTCTGAGTCAATAATGGTTCAGAAATGTGTTCAACTTAGTCGGGTGGTTATTCATGCTAATGGACCATACTTATGGACCATACGCACGAATGAACCATACTTATGGACCAGTCGCATGAATGAACCAGGAGACTGGATCAGTCGTATGACTGAGACATAAGATTGACTCAATTGCACAACTGAACCTTCAATCGTGCGTATGAGTCAAACGCATGAGTCAGTCACATGACTGAACCATGCTAATGGTTCAGTCGTATGAATGGATACTGAAAACATATAAATACCACATAATTCGTGGAAAAACATAACACTTCGAATACTATCATACCCTAGCCGTCCATAGCGTCCCAGTTCGTCCATCCAAGTTCATAGTTTGCTCCTGATCGATTCCAACACGTTCTTAACGTTTGTTTAATTGTTAGTTCGATCAGGTTGTTTGTTCTCACTGATTGGATCGCCAATCAAATAGAATTCCGTACTATTGGATCTGGTCTCACGTAGAATCCGTTAGTACTCCGTATGAAAACGGTCCTAACACAAGCATATTTGGAGCTTCTTGATTTTAGTACAAAACCAACCAAAATGTTTACTAATTATACAACTTTGCTAGTTGTAAAGATCATTATATGCTATGGTGCACATTTCTTCATTAGAGGGATAAAATTTTATAACTAGTAATCAAGAAATTGAAGTTTACTACCACTTAACATTTGTAGAAATCAGTCCAACATAACAAGAAAGCACAAAGGATTTTACAAAAACAATATCTCAAACATGAGCCAAACACTAGCATATTGATTGGGTATAAGAGCAGATACTAGGACACATAGCTTCCATAATTTCCTAAACCTTTCATGTTAAACGAAAGAAAAAGGATGTTCGTCTATGATAATCATCCGAATTAATGCCCTTCTAACATTAGCGGGATCAAACCTCCATATTTTTAACGTGCCTTGACCATCTTCATTTTTCTTCAAAGACAGCCGTGATTGGTCTTTGTTCATATTAACAGGGTTTTTCTCATAACTTTTTACATTCTTATTCAACGACGACGTTTCATTCGTTGAATATTCATCACATAACACATTACCATAATAGTTGCATATTCTTTTCCTATGACCCTACTCGTCGTAGGATTCTTGAAAATGTTTCCAACATTCGGCTTTGAGCTTTCTTTTCTTTGGTTGAACTTTTCGTTTCCTGGATTTTTTTCCACTCACATGTTTGATTTTTTTTTAGTTTTCCTCATTGCTAGATATGTTTTGGGTATCCATCTTGTTAAGACATGTATATAAGATAACATTGCGATAAGACATGTATATACTTGCATGTTTCTCAATGATCATTCATGTAACCTACTATAAAATCAAGATATAAAGCATACATATACTTACTGTTATGTTAATAGTTGCATACTAGGATAATTGTTTAAAAAAAAATTACAGTTTCCAACAAATATTAGTTTAGTGTTAAAGAAAAACAAGCATACTCCAACTTAAATATCATACCTATTTTCAATACAAGTGTATTGCTACTAAATTAAATGTTATAATGTGTTGTTTTCATATAATGATTTATGATAGTATAGTCATACTTGCAATGAGGAAACTGTGAAGTCGCTAGATCGGTAAACATCCGAGCGTGTTCTTGACGGAAGGATAAACAACCAAACCAAAAGTCAAATCTATAACACGAACTATCAAAAATTGGTTTCATTGATAAAACCCATTGATTACAAGCTCGTTACAACATAAGAATCAAGACTCTTGGCAAGGGGAGATCGAGCATGATCTCCCCTCTCATCCGGCAGCCCTAGTCTCCGGGTAGGCTCCCTCTCGAATCCTTATCTCTCTAAACATTGAAACTGGTATATATAGGCCTCGGCCCATATTAGATGTGACTGGGCCCATTCCTGCGAGTGGACCATGCGTATGGTTCAATCGTATGACTGGACCACGCTTATGGTTCAATCGTACGACTGGACCATTCTTATGGTTCAGTCTTACGAATGCCCCAATCGCATCTCTCAGTCGCACGACTGGTCTCATTCGCATATGCTCCTGCGAATGACCCAGTTTCATGTGTTTACAACATATCAGGTGTAATACATTAAGCCTAGACTATTCGTCAAGCGACGGACACACTATATATGACAATATATGCTCCGACAGAAACAATTTTTCAATAAGATATACATGTGTAATTTATATTTGCATGATATTTGAGTGGGTTACAAAACTGCATGTTAAAGAAACAATTTTTTACGAAGATATAGAATCATAATCATCATAATTCATTATAAAAAATATCCATACAAAGCCATTGTTTGAAAATTAATACATATACATCCACACATGCCATTCGATAAGGATTAATGAGTACTCGTGGATGAATGCAACCATAAATCAATACATTCAAGTGTACCTAAGTTGTAGTTGAGATATTGCGTGTGGATGATGATTTCGATCACTGGGTTGTCCCGAAACGCAACCCAGGTTATATTGATGATGTGTATGGAGATTAAACTTGCTTGATGATACGTAATATGGCTTCATAACTGATTTTGATCCCTGCTACTGCGATGGTTGCTGCTATTGATTTACAATGCCATTTTAATTAGAATTTAAATTGGTTTGTGATTAGGAAGGTACGTAATTCTTGTGATTTAAATTCTGCATGTCTATCTTTTAAAATAATAATATCTTTTAGTCAAATTTGGTTCTCATGGTTTTAAATTGTGTACCCTGATTGTACATGTAACTGACCCGTAACCCGCCAAGCACAAATTATAATAACCGTTACCCGTGGTAATACACCCGACTCGGTTATAACGGTTTTTAGCGGGACGGTTCTTCAGTTATCTCGGTTCCTACCCATATCTTGCAAACTCCTACTTGATGTACACGCAACACTATCATCTTCAATCGCCATAATCCAAAGTCATTCTTGTCGTCAAAATCTCCAATTCGACTTTCATAGACACCATTTGTGATCTTTGGATTTCAATTCCTCAACATCCAAAGTGTAACTCTTTAGATCTTACCTCAATAGCAATGTTAATACCATTGATGATCAAACATCTAATATCCAATACATCCTTCTTCTCTTTATGAAAGAGGTTCTCTAGCAATCGATTTTCACCTAATAGAGCAGCAACTACTCGTTGATGTACAAGCAACACCCTCATCTTCAATTGCCATAATCCAAAATTCTTCTTGCCATCAAAATTTTCGTGGAAACCATTTATGATATTCCGATTTCAATACCTCAATTCTCCTTCTCTGATTGGGCTGATGAACTTACCTCTGATATAAATTATTATAATCAATACTAGAGAACAATTGAATTGAAATCAAATACAAAATCTAAAAGGTAACAATCAAATACTTTATTAATTAATCAAGAAAAAGATTACAAAGAAGAGAAAAGAAAATGATAGACTCTTTAAACTATTCAATTCTCTATTATAACCAAAGCATGGTTAACTACCTCATATTAACAACTAACAAACTATAAGAAAAAGACTAAACTACCCTTTTCAACTAAGGCAAATTATGAATATGAGTTTAATGCAATCTTTTAGAATCAACTATTCAAAAAATGGTACATTTGCTAATAAAAAGGTTACATTAACTAATAAAAATGTTGTGATCATGCAACTTTACCTAATGCAACTTTTAACAAAAATGATACGGAGAAATACACAGTGATGTAGCCTATCTTGTTTAGGCCGAATGACGTGAGTGGAAAGCAGCATCAGGGATCTTGTGTGATAAGAGGTTCCCAACACGAACAAAGGGAAAACTATATAGAGTAGCAATTCGTCTGGCTATATTATACGGAACAGACTGTTGGGCCATGAAGAAATCGCACGAGAGACAAATAGAGGTCGCAGAAATACGAATGCTAAGGTAGATGTATGAACACACGAGGCAGGATCGAATAAGGAGCAACGTCTTTTGGCAGAGGCTACAGGTGGCTTGTATCAAAGACAAAATACGAGAGGGAAGATTGAGATGGTTTGGGCACGTGAAGACGAGGCAGATGTCAGCGCCAGTTAGAGCAGTATAAAACATCATCTTAGATGGTAAGAGAAGTAGAGGAAGACCTAAGTTGACCTGGGATGAGATGATTAGCCGGGATATGGTAGAGTTGCACCTCTCCGAGCACGTGGTCAAGGATAGGAGTGAGTGGAGGCGTAGAATTAAAGTCAGGGACTACTAGTAGGCCTTGATGCGATAGTCCACGCGTGATTTGTAGGGTAAAGTTACTTGTCCAATGTAGGTGAAGCCTTAGTGCTAACTGGCCTATTAGTATTGTTAATATCATAGTAAAATTTATCTGCCTTATTCCTTGCCTAATATCATAGTAAAATACAAGACTCAAAGCTAATAGAAAATATTCAAAATAGAAAAATCCCAACTAACTGCATGAGACTCGGTAAACTCGTAGACTTCGATGACTCAAACATAAGCAAAAAACACATGTTTTTATATGACTTATTCTCATGACTCAATGCAGGACCGGGTGAAGGGTTAGCACTTACAACACAGCAACACAATGAGGAGAGTGTATTAGAACACTTAACAGATCAAATGGAGAACCAGTTATGATGATGCTATGAACACACGAGTAACTTCAGAAAGAAAAGATAACAACACAAGTGGTTGGTTTTCAAGGATGTTGTATATTGCTTCTCAAATTCAAGTTACAAGTATTCAGCATACATACATTACATGACTTTGGGATACTTTATACTACAACCTACAGACGGCCATACTTTTAAGGCCAGCTGGATACACGAATTAGACAACACAATCCATGTAGAGTCAAAAGGCAGATTTGCCTTTTGGCTAGTGACTATGACATGCCATAGCTCACATCCTAATATATTACAAAAAGGATAAAGGTACATAAAGTAGAAAGGTTTGACCCAAGACCTCAATGTACAGTTTTCCTAAAGCATGGACCTTTTCACCAACTCATACAAGTTGGTGACCAACCAGAGTGGGCAGCGGCAAAGTGGTTCAGCTTTGAAGAAAAAGTACATCAGATAAAGCATGTATGATAAAAGTCTTCGGAAGAATCTGTCTTGGTTTCTTGGCTTTAGCAGACTTTGTCTTGAAGCTAAGAAAGACTTCATTTCTGGCTTCTAAAGATATTGGTCTTGGCTATGAAAGATTTTACACTTGAAATGTTTCTGAATTGGTGTAAAACTTTCGTAGCAATACGACTTCATGTTATGTGCAGCATGCAGGAGGACTTGGTCATCTCATAGAACTACTGAAAGAAGAACTATCATAACTACTGAGAAATACTTCTTCAGTTGTTGTGAGTAACTACTGAAGAAGGATCATCACAACTACTGAAGAATACTTCTTCAGCTGTTGTGATAACTACTGAAGAAATACTTCTTCAGCTGTTGTGATAACTACTGAAGAATCATCACAACTACTGAAGAATACTTCTTCAGTTGTTGTGACAACTACTGAAAACTGTCTTCAGACTTTGTCTTCAGACTTTGTCTTCAGTTGATATCTTTAGCTGATGTCTTCAGCTGATGTCTTCAGCTGTTACCTTCAGCTGTTGTCTTCAGTTGATGTCTTCAGTTGTTACCTTCAGCTGTTATCTTCAGTTGATGTCTTCAGCTGTTACCTTCAGCTGATGTCTTCTGCTGTTACCTTCAGCTGTTGTCTTCAGCTGATGTCTTTAGCTGTTACCTTCAGCTGTTGTCTTCAGCTGATGTCTTCAGCTGTTACCTTCAGCTGTTGTCTTCAGCTGATGTCTTCAGCTGTTGTCTTCAGTAGATGGTTTCAAGAGTGTTTTGGCTGCATCAGACTTCTAGGAATCCTTACAAACTCCCCTAGGCTGATGCTACCAAAACACGTAAGGATATTCAGCAGCTCACTGTCTTCCTGATGCAAGAGGAGCCATTTGAATTGGAGATGATTTGGCTTTCTCTTCTTGCACTTCCCTAGGATGTTCTAATTCATCCTGAGGATTAGAGGAGGTTGATTTTGACTTCTTCTTCTTCTTTGCATCAGATTTAGAAGCCATTCTCTTCTTCCTCTTTGCAGTCTTTTACTGAGAAGACTGGCCTGCAGCACCTTGTAGATTAGTTGTGCCTTCCTCAGTTGTGTGTTCCTCCCTCACAGGTTCAGAAGGAGAGGGAGTTTGACCCTGTTGTGGGTCAGATGTTGAGGCTAGCCTTTGACCTTGCTGTTGATCAATAGTTGAAAAGGCTGGCCTATTACCCTGCTGTGGATTAGAAGAAAAAGTTGGAGGTTCTTGTTTGAGTTTTCTTTTGTTGTTCAAACTTAACCTCTACTTGAGGTCGAGCTTGACTTGGAGGAGTGTGCAAGTCAGCAAGCTCTCCACTCTTGATCTTCTGCTTGATCACCCTGATATGCTCATCCAGAGTAGATAGAGACATAGGGCCAAGTCTCCTTCCAGAGAATCCATACAGCTTCAAGAAGCTCATCATTCTTTGTCTATCATCAGACTTTTTCAAGTTCTTCTGAATGAGAGCTCTTGACTTAGCAGCTTCTTTTGTTAACTTCTGTTCTTTGAGTACTTGAAGTTCAAGTTGTTTGAGATACTCAAACTCAATGTACTCAAAGGACAAGGGAAGAAGTGCTTCTACCTGGTAGAAGCCTGTGGCACTCAGGTAGTCTATCATTCTTTGTTTATTTGTTTCTTTATCTACCTGAGGTTCTTGTGTAGCAGCCACAGCCTCTTGCACAGGACTTTCTTGAACTGGCAAGAGAGTAGGAATATGCTTGTATAATCTTTGTTGTCTTTTCTTCACTTTGATCTCAAGAAGAATTCTTGCATCTTCAGCTACCTTCCTTTCTCTTAACATTTCCATGTCAGCCAGATCATTTAGTTCCTCTAAGGGGAGAGATATAATCTCATCTATGTCGTAGTTCCTGGTCTGTAAGTAAGTAATCCTGACTGCCCTCAACTCATCATTTTAAGTGTTTGGTCTGTGACCAGCCCTGATTGCAGCTTGCATGAAGCTTGAAGACCCAGTGGAACTTACTCCCCTTAGCTTCCTCTTTCTCTCTCTTTCCTCCTCCTCAATCTCCTCAGGGGTTAGAACCCTTTTCCCCTTGTCACCCACAGACCTTTGTGACACAGGGTGGAGAGAGCTTTGGCCTTCATTGCTTGGTGTGGCATCCAAACTCTGACCAGAGAGAGACAGTGATACACCTTCACCAGCAGATGTTTCACTGAGGGGTTGAGTTGCTGAAGTAGTTGTTGTGGTGACAGGTGTTTCAATTTCGATCACTTCATCAGTTGACTGTAAGACAGGACTTTCAGGCTCTATCACTGGGCCTTTAGTCAAGGTTTTCCCTTTGAAGCTAATCTCAGGGTCTGCCTCAACATCCAGTTGACCAATGATATTACCTGATTGCCTTGGTCTATCTTCTTCAGCATCTTGCCTTGATACACCCTCCCCAAAAAGACTTTGAAACAAGCAGTCTAGGATGTTCACATCAATGTGAACTTAAGGAGGTTGCTGAGTAGGAACAATTATAAGAGAGGATGGTGAGTCCTTAATGTCCATACTCCTTGAAAAAATCCTAGGTTCTGTGATTGTAGTGACTTTCTCCCCCTTTTTGGTAGCATCACCTTCTTTTATAGGTGAGCTAGGAGTTAGGTCAGCCACATCCTCAGGTTCTTATGTTCCTGTTTGAGCTCTTCTTAAAGGTCTCTCAGCTAGTTTTTCCTTAAGATAAGATATCTCAAGTTGCTGATCATTGACACTATATTGTAAGGTAGTCAATTGAAATTCAAGATGACTAACCTTTGAGACTAAGTACGTGTATGTTTGTGTCAGTTGTTGCACTTTTATTCTCAGATTCCCCTCATCTTTATCAGAAGAATCATGGGTGGATGAGAGAATTGGACCTAGATCCTCACTCTCATCACCAGCATGGGGTTCTTGGCTGCTGGATTTCCTCTGCTCATTGACAGCCTCAGACGAAGTGTCAATGGGCTGAGTTGCCATGGTTGAGGTCTTAATGATGTAATCACTTGCAAAAGTGAGAGCCTCTTCCATATGGATCCCCTGAACAAGTTCAGAAGGACCCACCTCGGCAATGGGTGACCGATGTGGGATAGACATAGGTAATTCAAAAGCACTCCTCTTTCTTTGAGTGGGGGAGGGATAGAAAGATTCATGATGCTTACTGAAGCCTAAGTCCTCATCAGTATAGAATTCAAGGTTGGGAATTTGGGTATTTAAGTCCAAAGGTTGGGGATGGTAACTGTCCCCTAAAGGTTTTTCACTTGAGTGTTGAGACTCAGAGTGAAGGCTTAAGGCATTTTGGCTTATGAGCTCATCAGGCTGATCATGAGGAACATCAGCACTGATTCTTGAAGAGATGGGAGTGGTTTGCTCCTTAGGAGAAGTGGGAGCTCTAGTATTCACTTCTTCCTGTATGGGTTAGTATTTGGGGACCTGCACAGACTCAATAGCTTGAGCAGGGGTTCGTTTCGATTTTCTTTGGTAGGTGAGGATGATTTAAGGCTGTTTTGGTGGTTGAGATGTAGAAGGTGTGGGTTCAACACTAGCTTGTGTTGCTAGGTTGTCACCTTGAGCAATGAGCTCTAACATTTTGGAGACCAGGGCTGTTTCTACCCCTGAGAAGCCTACAGTTGGCTTCTTCATAATCTTAAAGATGACTGGCTTCATCTGTCCCAATTTAAGAATAGCATTTATTTCCCTCAACTGTGATCCAAGTTCACAGTTGAGAATGTGTTGAACATATCTAGGAAACACATAGTATTCTAAGGAGTCCAAGTCACCTGTAGGTAATATATATGTGGTTCCTGAAACATGCTCACAAGATTTGTTAAAACAGTTGGTAACTAAATCAAGATCAAACAGCCAATCCGGACCAGAACCTTTCACACTGGGTGTGTGTTCATTGAAAGTCATATTGGCTGACTCCTTAACTACTCTAGTTCTGAGATTGTATACTCTATAAGCTTTAGCTTGAGAAGAGTATCCAATGAAATGTCCATCATCTGATTTCTCAGCAAACTTGGCTATATGATCTTTGGTATTCAAGATGGTGCAAGGACATCCAAAAGACCTGAGAAAACCAATGAAAGGTTTCCTCTTATGCCAAAGTTCATAAGGAGTCTTACCATGTGTCTTAACTACTAAAACTCTGTTTTGCACATAGCAGGCAGTGTTGACTGCCTCTGCCCAGAAGGTGATGGGCAGTTTAGAGTCAGACAACATAGTTCTTGCAGCTTCAATTAGTGTCCTGTTTCTCCTCTCAGCAACTCCATTTTGCTGAGGGGTCCTGGGAGCACTATATTGTCTTGTAATACCTTTTTCATCACAAAATGTATCAAGTATTTGATTTTTGAACTCAGTTCCTTGATCACATCTTATGGTTTTGACCTTGTGATCACATTGATTCTCAATCTTTAAGATGAAATTCTTCAGAATCTCAGGGGTCTCACCCTTAGTTCTAAGGAAAAATACCCATGTGAATCTTGTAAAGTCATCTGTGATCACCAAACAGTAAGAGGTCCTTCCTAAACTCATTACATTGGTGGGGCCAAAAAGATCCATATGTAACAAGTGTAGGGGTGTAGTGATGGAATTTCTTTCCTTAGGCTTGTGAGATACCTTGTGTTGCTTCCCTTTCAGGCATGCAACACAATGATCATCACTTGTAAACTCTCTTTTTGGTATTCCAGTTACCAAATCATTCTTAATCAATTTATTCATGTTCTTAAAGTTTACATGGCACATTCTTTTATGCCAAAGGAAAGATTCATCACTATTTGTTTTAGATAGAAAGCATGAAACTTCTCCTGAGGGAGATGTTTCTTGCAAATCCATCTTGTACATGTTCCCTTTCCTGGGGGCTCTGAGTAGGATGTGCTCATGAGGAATGACCACCCCGGGCTTGAGAACAATGCACTCATGCTCAGTAAATAGCATGTTATGACTTTGATCACAAAATTGAGATACACTCAAAAGATTGTATCCAAGCTCTTTGACAAAGTTTATCTTGTCAATGCTGAGCTTACCATTTGTGACCTTGCCCCTTCCAGTAATGTAACCACCTGCATCTCCTCCAAAAGCAACTGACCCTCCATCAATTCTTTCAAACTTTTGGAGTAGTGACCTATTACCTGTCACGTGCCTGGAACAACCACTGTCAATGATCCACATATTTTTGTTTGTCTGTAGCTGTTCCTGCACAAAGAGATAGCTAGTTACATTTGGAAGCCCAAGCCTCATTGGTCTTGGGCTCATTTAAAACAGTTGAAGACAATGCAACAGTAATAGATCCTATGGTTGTGCTTTAAGGATCTTGAGCTGTCGTTGATGAAGAACCTTCAGTCTTTTGGTCTTTCTTTGACTTCCACACCACCTTTGGAAGTTTAGACTTGACCTTCAATACTTCAGAAGCCTCTGAGACTTTAGAAGTTTTGATGACTGATCCTTCGGAAGATCTTGCCTTTACTGCAGCAAGCTTCAGTACTTTGGAAGCATTCCTTTTTTCCAAGACCAAATCTTCTTCCGAAGGCAGTTTTCCACTTGCCTTCTTCTTCATCTTGGAATTCTTGGAAATCTCTTTGTTTATTATGTGAAGAGTACCCTTAGGATTGTATGGACAATCCTTAGCCAAATGAGAAGTACTCTCACACATGACACACTTCAGATTCTTCTTTCCAAGAGTCTTCTTCATGGAGGAGCACTGACTTTGGTCACATCCCATCTCCATCTTTACCTTTGCAGGAGCTGAGACAGTTCTTTTGGGTTGTGAACTGTTCTTAGAGTTGGATGGTCCAGCTTGTGCAGCAGTAACACACAACAGATCAGTCTTCTTCTTGTTGCTGAGATGAGTTGCATATGAACCAGATTTCATGTCATTAGTCTCAACTACTTCAAACCCTGCAGAGATGAAAACTTGTTTCTGCTTAGAGTCAAAAGTAGCCTTGATCTTTTGAGCCTTCCTTGATTTTCTTTTGGCTTTCCTGATCAAGTTCTTTCTTTTTGACTTAGTCATCCCAACAGTTTTACTCTCCTCAGAGGAATGGTGACCCTTCTCAGAATGCTTTTCTTCACTCAAACCAAAGTCATTCTTCACCATCTCCTTTTCATCCTCTTTAGTCAAAGGATCTATGAAGGGAAGCTCATCTTCACAAGTTCCACACCTGGGAGATCTTACAGACAAGATGGTGTGTGGAGGAGCTATCTCACTAGATCCCAGTCCCTGCTTGTTCTGATAACACACTTTTGCATGCAAGGATAAGGATATTATGTTCTTGAAGGTATCTTCTTCAAGAACACAATTTTCTACCTTAGCTTTGCTGATCACAAGCTCAGCTTGGCATTCAGTTAACTTAGCTATGAGATCTTTGATCTGAGTCCTGTAATTTGTTAGCTCATGTTTAAGAGCTGAAATGGTTTTCTCTAAATCTTCTATTTTAAGTTTATAGTTATTTTTAGCTCTTTTAAAATCAGCTTTCAAGATGTTTAAGGACTCAAGGTCAGATCTCAGCTCTAAGTTATATGACCTGTATCTATTTACTTTAGCAATACATTCAGAAGAGCAAAGATTTTCCAATACCTTGGTTTCATCATGATCTGCCATGAGAGCTTGGTTTGGAGATGCATCTTCTATCTGAAAGCTCCAGTCAAAGCCTCCCTCTTCAACAGCAACTGCAGCCTGTTGCTTTGGGTTCTCATTCTTGTGAACTTTCTCAGTGTAGTTTGGTCTGGTTTGTGTCTGGCCACCATATGTTCTTGGTGCCTTACACTCTCTTGCAAAGTGCCCCATCTGGTTACAGTTGTAGCACTTTACCTTGCTTTTGTCCAGCCCAAACTTTCCACTGGATGAATTGCTTGGAAATCTTCTCCCAGTCCTCTTATAGAACTTCTTGGCCCTGTGAGTGAGAAGAGCCATTTGCTGAACTATCTCCATATACTCCAAATCATCTGGATGGATACAGTCCAAGTCATCAAGAGTGAAGAGAAGGTTGCCAGAGGTTTCATCAGCTGAGACAAAGGCATGAGAAGAACTTGTCTTTTGGAAGGGACTTCCTTGAGTGTAGCTTTCTCTTGGTGTCTCTGGAAGAGTGATGAAAGGCCCTTTTTGTGAGTTGTCAGGGTAGCATAACAACTGATGTTGTGGTTCAATGCATTACCTTTCATTCACATGAAGAGCTAAACTCAGTTGGTTATTGGAGTTACTAGAGGAATTTTGCATGTTCATCTCCATCTGGAATGCACTCAGGATACCATATAACTCTGTAAGAGTAAGAGTTTTAAGATCCGAAGTTCTCTTGATCACAACACAATAATATGTCCATAGTTTAGGAAGAGAAGACATGAACTTCCTTACTATGTCCCTGTTCTCAAGAGTTACTCCAATATCCACTAGACTGTCCACTATCTCAACATACCTGAAGTATTGTTGAGTCAGTGTCTCACCAGCCTTGAAGGTGAAATTTTCAAACTGCTGTTTCAAGAGATCCTTCTTGTTTTCTTTAGGTTTTTTGGATCCTTCATACATGAGCTTCAGTGCTTCCCATAGATCTTTAGCTGTCTTGCACTTCTTGAAGCCTCTGTAGATAGAGTTTGGAAGAGCAGTTTGAAGACAAGTCATGGCCCTTTGATCAAGCTCTATTCTCTTCCTGTCTTCTTCGGAGTAATCATCTACATCTTTAGGGATAATATGATTACCAGTAGCAGAAGTAGTGCTTGGTATGAAGGGACCGTTGATAACTGAGTCCCACATCCTTGAATCTTGACACTTGATGAAGTCTTCCATTCTTGTGCACCATGTGTCAAAATCTTCAGGAGTGATCAGTGGGGACTTGGTCATAGTACCAGTTTCCATATCAGCTTTAGAAAGAGCTGCCATTTGAGTTGTTAGGTATTTTATGTGTGTGAGGGATCTTAAGATGGTGAGATCTTATATCAAGAGCTGGATGCTCTGATACCAAATGCAGGACCGGGTGAAGGGTTAGCACTTACAACACAACAACACAATGAGGAGAGTGTATTAGAACACTTAACAGATCAAATGCGGAACCGGTTATGATGATGCTATGAACACACGAGTAACTTCAGAAAGAAAAGATAACAACACAAGTGGTTGGTTTTCAAGGATGTTGTATATTGCTTCTCAAATTCAAGTTACAAGTATTCAGCATACATACATTACACGACTTTGAGATACTTTATACTACAACCTACAGACGGTCATACTTTGAAGGCCAGCTGGATACACGAATTAGCCAACACAATCCATGTAGAGTCAAAAGACAGATTTGCCTTTTGGCTAGTGACTATGACATGCCATAGCTCACATCCTAATATATTACAAAAAGGATAAAGGTACATAAAGTAGAAAGGTTTGACCCAAGACCTCAATGAACAGTTTTCCTAAAGCATGGACCTTTTCACCAACTCATACAAGTTGGTGACCAACCAGAGTGGGCAGCGGCAAAGTGGATCAGCTTTGCAGAAAAAGTACATCAAATAAAACATGTATGATAAAAGTCTTCGAAAGAATCTGTCTTGGTTTCTTGGCTTTAGCAGACTTTGTCTTGAAGCTAAGAAAGACTTCATTTCTGGCTTCTGAAGATATTGGTCTTGGCTGTGAAAGATTTTACACTTGAAATGTTTCTGAATTGGTGTAAAACTTTCGTAGCAATACTACTTCATGTTCTGTGCAGCATGCAGGAGGACTTGATCATTTCATAGAACTACTGAAAGAAGAACTGTCATAACTACTGAGAAATACTTCTTCAGTTGTTGCGACTAACTACTAAAGAAGGATCATCACAACTACTGAAGAATACTTCTTCAGCTGTTGTGATAACTGCTGAAGAAATACTTCTTTAACTGTTGTGATAACTACTGAAGAATCATCACAACTACTGAAGAATACTTCTTCAGTTGTTGTGACAACTACTGAAAACTGTCTTCAGACTTTGTCTTCAGTTGATATCTTCAGCTGATGTCTTCAGCTGATGTCTTCAGCTGTTACCTTCAGCTGTTGTCTTCAGTTGATGTCTTCAACTGTTACCTTCAGCTGTTGTCTTCAGCTGATGTCTTCAGCTGTTACCTTCAGCTGATGTCTTCAGCTGTTACCTTCAGCTGTTGTCTTCAGCTGATGTCTTCAGCTGTTACCTTCAGCTGTTGTTTTCAGCTGATGTCTTCAGCTGTTACCTTCAGCTGTTGTCTTCAGCTGATGTCTTCAGCTGTTGTCTTCAGTAGATGGTTTCAAGAGTGTTTTGGCTGCATCAGACTTCTAGGAATCCTTACACTCAACACTAATCTAACTTGATCCATCCAAACAAAACCCGTGAACTTAACTCCATGACCCGTAACACAATAACCCGTCAAGATTGAACCTACATTGGATCAATGGAACACATTTTAACCTTATATATGTCAGGTAGTGCATTTATTTGGCAAGAGATCAATGTGTGGTGTAATATATCACCAATTGTAGCGTTGTCGGTTAGAGACCTACTAACACTACACACCATGTCCCAAGAGAGCAAACCAAAAGCCAAAATGCTAGAAGCGTTATGTTGACTCGTGCACACGTTGACTAGTTTGACATAGGCTTTTGAAGTCATTCAACTGCAGTATGGTGTTGTGTGAAATCACCGCGGAAAAAATCTTCGGGGATAGTCATAGCTCCATTCCGTTAGGTTTTCTTAATCCTTTTAAACATATAAATATAAATGATTTCTATACTTTAAAGATTGTTCGTTTGTAAATCATCTCCAATTCAAATTGTAGCTTAGGGGGTCTAAACTCTAAAATAATACTTACGATTTTGCAATGTTGTTTGCGTTATAAATTATTTTCTCTTCCAATACCTACAAAGGTAAATAGAAAAGAAGACAAAACTAAGTTTATAGTTTTTTTTCTTCCTTTTGTTTTCAACTAGTGGTAATAAAGAAGGCAAGTATCCAGATTAAAAACATATTAATATTATTACTACTGTTATTTAACTCTATCTAATATAGGTTTAAATTAAAACATAAGAGGAATACATTTGATGGTTTGAATATTATTTAAGCTAACCCTCGAACCCTCTTTGTCTTCTTGCCCTCTACGACAACGACTGCTAATCAGAAATTGATCGGCGATGAGAATGCCAACGAACTGTTAAATGGCGGCAACTATTTCCCTTCTTTAGTTCTGCCGATTACCACTATAGCCTTTGCATGTCAAAATTTAGGCTCTAGAAAGCCGATCCTGTCGAAAATTAGGGGTCGTTTGGTTTACGGAATTTGTGAGAATTAGAATTGGAATTGGAATTGGAATTGGAATTGGAATTGAAATCCGAACGAATTTTATTTGGAATTTAATATTTTCATAGTATTTGAAATTTAAAGGAATACATTTAATATTTTCATAGTATTTGAAATTTAAAGGAATTTTATTTGGAATCTATATATAGATGGAATTTAAATTTTAAATATATTTCTAGAGACAAAACATTTATAAAGGAATTGGAATTTATCACCTGTTACAAACAGCAACCACCTCAATGACCACCTATTATCGCCGCTACATACCACCGACCGCCGCCGCCGCCACCACAGCGGTCGGGGTCGGTGGCGGTGGTCGGGGTCAGCGGCGGACGGCGACGGTCAGCAGTCAAGGTCGGCAGTAGGGTCGGTTGGCGGTGCGCGGGGTGGTAGGTGACGGTTGGTGGTGAAGGCGGGGGTCGGTGAAATTTGAAATTTTTCAACATTTGGAAGGCTTTTTAAATCCTTAATTTGAAGAAATATGAGGAAATTAATTACAATTCCAATCTCAATTTTTTTCTCAACCAAACATGCTCAGAATGGAATTCAAATTTCAATTCCTACCAACCAAACATAATGACCAATGAAATTCAGATTTCAATTCTATTAAATTCCATTGAATTCGTGCATGCAAACGTCCCCTTAGGGTATTACCGGAGAAGATGAAGGGATGGCAGGCGTTGGTGGTTGTAAAGGCAGGTGGAGGTGTCGGTGACTGGTGGTCTCGACTGAGAAGGAAGTTGGTGGTTGTCGTGAAGGTTGATAGGTGGCGATGGCTGGCCGGAGAAGGAAAGGAAGCGACCTTGATCTTGTAAATCGAAAGGGCGGCTAGCCTCGCCGACACCAGGCTGAAACATGAGGGCGGCAGCCACCGCACACCACCTCCGGTCCCCAACAACGCGCCTCATCAGTATGTATACAAAAAGGACACTCATAGCAAGCTATACTAGATGCTTAAAGAGTTGTAATTATTGATACAGTAACTCCTCTCACATGAGAAAGTTGTTGTTTAACATAATTAAATATAAATATATGTTATTACAATAAAAAAACTTCCACCACAAAAGACACGTGGGAGTGGAGGAGGTTTATTGTCCATGTGGTATGTTGACGATGGGATTGTCGGTGGGAATTAATGTGTCGGTCCTCTAAACGGTTAGATATTGCTACGGGTCCTAATGGGGACACCGCATGGGTTTTTGGGGGTGGGCCGGTTCAAACAGTCACGGTTAGGTCTTGCGGTCACATTTTGGCACCTAACCGTGACCGCATGGACTTGCTGTCATGGTTTGGGGTGTTTGTCCCCGTGACAGCATGGTCTTGCTTTCACGGTTCGGGGTGGTAGTCCCCGTGACCTCCTGATAACAAAACGACAAAATGACAAAATGGGCTGTCAAAGTTGAAAAGCGGTCACCAAACCGTCACGTGGAGGCCAAACCGTGACCTCTAGGGTACACGGTCTCAGTTTAAGGTACGACGTAGACGTGATTTTGACAAAAGGCCGGGATTCCCGGCACAAACCGTCACGTGGAGGCCAAACCGTGACGGTTTGTGCCCCAGAATTTCACCTTATATACATTTCACCTTCGAACAATCGGCATATCCATTTCCAAACTAAAAATTCGCAATTTCATAATCCACACTCGAGATTTTTCATCCTTCGTCATTCCAAAAACACGTTAATTCGAAAACAATGTCGGGTTCGGGAGATCATTATCAAAAGCCGAAGCTTCCAGATTTGAATGTCGTGACCTCGGTGATTCTGCTCTTGGGCTCGCAATCTCAAGCTTTTTCTTCTTGACTTACCCCGATATCGACGCTGGTAAACTCTCTGAACTCCGTGCGCGCAATGTTAGTGGTGAAAAACTCGCTCGGGTTGCAGTTCGCCTCGGGCTTTACACCACCGGACCATGGTCCAAGATCCTAGTGCCACAACCCTACCTCTCCCCCCAACCATCCTTGTCACACTACTTCTACTAAATGTGTCTCGAAATCTCAACGCCGCTTCAGGTGTTGTAAAGTTAACAAACGTGAACCCAGCGTTAGTTCGCCAACTACAAAACAACAACAAATTAAAAGTAATAAAGTACCTGGATTCTAGCACGACTAACATCCGCAATCTTTTTGCTTTGAAACATATCCCAATGTTTTCCTTTAACCGACGTATGAAACTTCCAAGCTGTTTCAGATGTTGTAAAGTTCACAAACGCATATCCGGCATTCAAACCATGCCTGTACGTATATATCAACGTCAAAACTTAGCTTCTAGTGAGTACGTTAATAAAACTCCGATCGAACAATGTTTCCCGCCTTTTCATTCTCAAGTTTACAGTGATAAAATTACGAAAATAAAAATAAATGTTTAATGCTGGCCCATCAGGCGCGGGCGGGTCTGGTCAGGGCAGCGATCCGGGGATGATGGATTAGATAGATATTTTGTTTGTATTTTATTTCTTTTTGTATGTAAAAACTCGTTGTATATATATATATGTGCAGTTTCAGTTATGATGATTTGTATATTTGGTTGTGTTTGTTTGGTTGTGTTTCTTTGTTTGTTTGCTTTATATTTGCAATGTTGATAATGTTAATTGTATATGTTTGATAACAACTGTTTTACGATTAGGTTAACCATGTGATAAAATAACAATCAACTTGTTTAAAATTACTTGTAATATGACCATGAATTGCAGCAGATTAGGTTAACCATGTGATAATGTTAATTGTATCTGCGCTGCGTTTTGTCTCCACAAAGATTAAAGTCAACGCGTTCTGAATCAAGATTAAAGATAACAGATTACAAAGACTAATTAAGCAGATTAGAAAAAAAAAAGATGAACTTAATCGCACGTTTGTTAATGATTAAAACCATAAAATAGTGTTTGTTAATGATTTTAAAAGTATATAAACCTGAGGATAAATCGGTGCACCACCATATGCAACAACAACTTTCACACCAGTTTCATAGCAGAATTTCTTAGCTTCTTCAAATATCTAACGAAATAATACAGATCATAAGAACAATAGTTATATTATATATTCACGAAAAGATAGAAATGATGTGACGGTGAAACTAGTAATCGATAATCAATCATCATTTGTACAAACTAATAAAAATAAATGTTTAATGCTTAAGGAAGATACACGAAATCAAACTCCGATCGAACGGTGTTTCCCACCTTTTCATTCTTAAGTTTACAGTGATAAAATTACGGATATAAAAATAAATGTTTAATGCTTAAGGAAGATACACGAAATCAAACTCCGATCGCATAATAATAATAAATGTTTAGTAGTAGTAATAATATTAGTAGTAGTAGTAGTAGTAATAATAATAATAATAATAATAATAATAATAATAATAATAATAATAATAATGATGATGTGTTGCAAAACACATCTCTTATTTATCCCATTTTAGAGTTGGTTTTGTTTAATTTAGTAGTTAAAAGTGTCGTTTTTACTTAGTTTTGGTTATTTTATGGTTTTACAGGTGTTTGAGGGCCAAAAAATGGTTTAGAAGCCTCGGAAATGAAGAAACGGAGTCAAAAGATGAAGAGTTGAGACTGGGAGGATTTCTCAAGTCACAAAACGAAGAAAACTTTCTGGAAATTGGGTTCTTGGAGTGGCTCGAAAGGGGTTTTGAACCCTTCGAGCCATGCGAAGAAGACCAGTTCAGCACCTCGACTATTTTGTCCTTTCGAGTGGCTCGAAAGGTATAGTTTTGGTCCTTCGAGCCACGCGAAGAGGTGGTTTCTCCGAAAAAATTAGGTTTTGGTATAAAAACCGCTTTTACACCCTCATTCGGGGGGATTCGACTAGGAGCGGCTGGAGACGAACCAAACGGGCGATTTGGAGCATCTTGGAGCAATTGGAGCATAGGATTGAAGCTTGGATCATTCGTGTGTTTGAATTCGGGTTCTAATCACTTTCGTTATTGTTTTCTTAATCGAACGTGATGAATAACTTGATTGAATCTGAGTTTTGTTACTGTTTTGATCTGATTATGAGTAGTTAAGTCTTTTTACATTATCTAGATGATGATTAGTTGATGATTGTGGATGTTTGAATGGTTGAATTGATGAATGGTTGATATTATTGTAAAAGACTTGTTTTTGGTTGAAGTGAATGAGTATTATGTATTGATTTCTGTTCTTGGATGCATGTTTATCCTATATGATTAGCCTATGAATGTCTTTCAATTGTGGTTATCATATCTAGCACGTGACTTGGTGTTTGTGGTTTACTAGGGATTTTGCTAGACGTAGTAAAGTCTTAGGATTGCATGTGTAAATGGATAAGAATTCAATGTGTATCTTAACTGGAAATTGAAAGATAAAGGTTAGTTGATTGATCTTGGTTATTAGATTCTAGGTAAATTGATAACTGGTAAACAGTCCAAATCTGGTAATTTGATAATCTTGTTAATCATGTTTAATTGAACCATGATCAAGTCACCTCTTGCATGTTAAATGTTTGTGGTATGTTAGATTAGATTATCCAACACCTATCTGGTACTTTAATATCGCTAGGTTAACTGAAAGGAAAGCTTAGCCATTGGTGAACTTAACACATACCTTTAGGGGTCATTTTGGTCACACCCGGTGAATGGTCTGGGATCCACTAAGTCTTCCTTAGGATATGTATCTTTAGAAAACCAATCTATTCATAATTCTAAACCATTCTTACATTCATGCATCTCAACTAGGATTCTATCTAGATAGTGTTGTCTCTAATTAATCAGTACCTCTAAATCATCTTCTTTGTGTTCATTTTTGCATTACTTAGTTTAATAACTTTTAATTTGTTCATTTTAGTTTCTAGTTGTTAAACAAAACCCCCCCAATCTTATAATTAATTGTTAGTCCTTTAGTGAGTCAAGTCTTTTTATTCTAGTGTCTCGTGGGTTCGATTCCCGTTCTTCCTTAATCTGTTCTACACACGATAGGTACACTTGCCTATTTTGTGCACTAGGTCTAGGTCGTTTTAGGGTAAAATTTGAGTGTCTAGTTTAAGTCTAGGTTAGTCAACTTAGTTTATTTTTATAGACCTTTTCACACACATCAAGTTTTTGGCGCCGTTGCCGGGGACACTTGGCAATAGCGAGTCTAGTTTCCTTTAGGATAAACAATTGTTTTAATTTATTTTTCTTTTCAGAGTCTTTAGTTTATTTCTTTTAGTTCATCTTTCTAAATCTGTTCATTCTTTCTTTCAGTGCATGCCACACACTAGGTCAAAAGGACCACCTGAGTTATCTGGATTTTCTGAACCTGAGAGGGAGTATCACGAGAGGTACACCGCACTTCGTGAGCGTTTGGTAGACATTCTACACAGTAAGGTACGTCCGATTTCTTTTTCTGATTCAACTGCAATGGTTGACAATCCCCCTCCTCCTAGGCGCACTGTCCATCAGCGAGCTAGTGATGGCATCACAGGTGGTAGGTCTGCTATCACCTGTCCTAATGTCGATGCTGCCAACAATTGGCAAATTCCTTCTTATGTGATGTCCACCATCACTAACGCCACCCAGTTCCACGGACTGGCTGATGAGGATGCACCAGGACACGTGTCACGCTTTATTCGTATTTGCGATACGTTTAACATCCATGGTGCAACGAAAGAGGCGATCTACCTTCGTCTCTTTCCTTTTACTCTGCAGGCTCGAGCTAACACTTGGCTCGAGACTCAACCCCAGGATTCCATCACTACATGGGAGGATCTGAAGGATAAGTTTCTCAAGAAATATTATCCTCCTTCTAGAGCTGCCAGACTTAGGGAACAAATTCACTCTTTCAAAATAGATCCTGATGAGCCCTATCACATGGCGTGGGAGAGATTCAGCAACCTTATAATGGTCTCACTTATTCCACTCAACAAATGTTCAACACTGCAGCAGGAGCTCACATCATGGAGAAGAAGACTGCAGAAGAGTGTGAGGAGATGTTTGAGAGCTTTGCACTTGCTGGGCAGCAATGTCCATATTCCAGGAATTCCATTCCTGAGGCTAGAGCCCCCGTGACCTCGAGGGGTGTTCATCAGGTCACTACTGATACTAGCATGGCAGCTGCTCTTGAGGCCCTCAGAAAAGATATCAAAAATCTGCAGATGAGTGTGAACAAATGTGAGATGTGCAGAGGAGGACATGACACCATAGACTGCCCGTTGGTGGCACAGTGTAAGGCCCCGCTCCCGGGCGCCTTACGGTTGGTGGTTCATCGCACGTAAAACATACATAATGTATATAATCATAAAATAACGCAGCGGAATTTATAAAATGTACATTCTCATTCATTCATAAAAGTCATTACATCATTGGCATAATTACAAAATGCAGCTTTCTCTGCTTTGCCTATCTTCGCTATGATTGCTGCTGGAGCATATGAAACCTTTGATTACGTAAGTAATCTCGTTCATATGAATCCTCAGCAATCATAAGGTCATACAACGACCTCTATAGAAGATATTAAGTTCAAACATATAAAAATTATATTTTTATACTAAAGAATATTCCTTAAGTAATTCCGTACATCGGAACCCTTAAGGAACACTCTTGACACTCTCATGCAACATATTTTGTTGCATGTGCTATGCACACGCACTTCCAGTGCGTGGCAGCATTATCAAATGGAGAATGCCATCCCAAAAGAGCTGAGTAGCCGCCTCGTGCCATCCCCAGCAACGCTACCTGCCAACTGGAAACACATAAAAAGTCAGCGTTGCTGAGTGAGTTCTAGTTTTATAATAAACATACTTTGTTCATATTAAAACCGTTATTCGTTACACGTGATCATACATCGTACATACATATAGATAATATCTTTATTATCCCGTTCGTTCTTTCGTTCGTTTATCCGTTCGTTCATTCGTTCGTTCATCATACATCGTTATCTTTCACTTCTCGTTTAGGTCCTGTCAGGCTTTACCCACTTCATGGCACGCAGCCATGATTACTGTGGTCGAATGACAAGGACCCCGTTACATCATTTTCTTGCACATTGGATATCTTTTGTACCACTACCATCTGCTATACCCCGAACGTTATTAGCTACCGGGCCGAAGTCATTAAATGAACAGCAAAACGTATGCCATGGTACTAGAGGTAAGCGGTAGGGATACCATACATATGGTCAATCACTAAGAAGGACCCGTTAAACTTATCCAATGTTTGCAAGACATCTTTCGTTCGTTCGTTCATTAATGCATGTATTCATCATCTTTTAATCATTCGTTCATTCATTAATACATGCATTCGTCATCGTGTTCCTCTTTCGTTATCTTTCACTTTACGTTACATAATACTTCATTCGTTCGTTCATTAATACGTAAAGCCATGGAAAGATATTCGTACATTATCATAAGGAACACACACATCACATACATCATCATACATAGCATCATACGTACATCATCATACATAACATCATACATGCATCATCATCATCGTCATACATAACCTTGTACATACATAGCCTACATCATCAATCATCACTAGGCACTTACTCCCGTAACCTTCCCGAATCCGGGACTTACTACGCGTCGTCCTGGTGCAGTAGCACTAACTGTCCCTCCAAGACCGTGGGGACTCATACTAGGACCTTATATAACGTGTCGAGTCCACAACCATACCTTAGACGTATAACACAGCATTATACCCAAATGGGTCATACATACATACGTCAGTTTACAGGTTTATATGTGTTCCAGCCCCAAAAATCATTTAAAATCAGTAAATGAGGGGTCCTAGAACTCACCTGTGCTTGACAAGCAGCTTCTCAATCAAGCCTTAAAGTCGCGGGTCACACTACACTGCCTGCAGATAAGTTAACACTCAAAAGAGTTAATTTCTGCCTAATTTCGCTGCTAAGTTCGCAGGTAGTTTCGCCCGTAATTTCGCCAGCAGTTTCGCTGGGCAAATCAGCAGTTTCGCTGCTAGTTTCGCCGGGCAGCATTCTGCCAGTTTCGCTGGACAGATTCGCTACCTCGAGCGCCCAACTTTCGTTGGAATTCCCTAGTTTCATAATATCTAAGGTCAACTTGGGCATTGGCATAGTCATCAGCGAAACTATAGTTTCGCTCAGGCGAATATGTAGTTTCGCTGCAGCGAAACTATAACTTCGCTATAAATCCTTCCAGTTTCGCTGGACGAACTCGCAGTTTCGCTGGTCGAGACCTTAAATTCGCAGAACGAGCTGAAATTTACGAATCAGCTCGTTTCAGCCCAAAAATCCAATCCTTTCCACCCAGACCCTTGGATTATCGTCCAGGAAGCTATATCTAAGCTCATTACACGTTTTCTTACTCTAAAACGTGCGTTTTGGGGCGATTTTTGCCACTTTAAAACCCAAAAACCCCAAACTCAGGTTTTTTCACCAAATGCAGCAATTTAGATACGTCTCTTACCTTGATTCTTGTAGTTTAGGAGTCCACAAACACCAGCCTTTGATTCTTGACCACCCGAGCTTCAATCCGGCACTTTCTCTCTCTACACTTTCTCTCTCTAGAATGGACGTTTGAGTGAAAATGAGAGTTGCTCAGCTGATCCATCTATTTATATGCCAGGCGTTCCCGGGACCCCAAACTCGTTAAACTCGTGACCCGGAAGGTTAACTCGGTGTAATATCCGCAACCATTTTATATTTATCAAATGGTTTTCATCCGAGCCCATCACTATCACTTGACTCGATTTTAAAATTTTCCGGGTGTTACAAGTCCACCCCCCTTATTTAGGTTTCGTCCTCGAAACCTGTTATTCTTCGAACAGATGTGGGTAATGTTGTCTCATCTCTTCTTCAGTCTCCCACGTAGACTCGGATCCCTTCCTGTGCTTCCACTGTACACGCACAAGAGGAACCACTTTGTTTCTTAGCCGTTTCTCTTTTCTATCGATGATCGCCACTGGTTGCTCCACATAGTTGAGCCGTTCGTCTACCTCGATATCCTCCAGCGGTACAATCATATCTTCATCGGCCAAGCATTTCCTCAGATGAGATACGTGGAAGGTCGAGTGAATTCCACTCAGCTCATCTGGCAGTTCCAACCTATAGGCCACCTCTCCCACACGGGCAATAATTCAGAAAGGGCCTATATATCGCGGGCTCAGTTTACCCCGCTTTCGGAACCTAATAATTCCTTTCCAAGGCGAGACCTTCAACATGACTCGATCACCGACCTTGAACTCTATCGGTCTTCGCCTCTTGTCAGCATACGACTTTTGTCTGTCTTTCGCCGCCTTCATGAAGGCTTTGATCTTTTCTAACTTTTCAGTCGTTGCTTCAACTACCTCGACACCACCCAGTTCCTTCTGCCCAATGTCTCCCCAACATACGGACGTCCTACATTCCCTACCGTACAACATCTCATAGGGCGGCATACCAATGCTGGCATGATAACTGTTATTGTACGAGAATTCTGCTAACGGCAGGTGATCGTCCCAACTTCCTCCAAAATCGATCACGCATGCTCGAAGCATGTCTTCGAGTGTTTGGATCGTCCTCTCAGACTGACCGTCTGTCTGGGGGTGATATGCCGTGCTAATGTGTAGCCTCGTCCCCATTGCATCATGAAACCTCTTCCAAAACTTGGAGGTAAACCGGGTGTCACGGTCAGACACAATAGACACCGGTACACCATGACAGGCTACAATTTCCTTGATAAATAGATCCGCCAATCTTTCAGATGAATACGTCTCGCGGATCGGTAGGAAGTGGGCACTCTTCGTCAATCGATCAACTATCACCCATATAGCATCATACCCTTTCGGGGTACGTGGTAGTTTCGTGATGAAATCCATGGTGATGTGCTCCCACTTCCACTCAGGTATATCCAACGGTTGGATCTTCCCGTACGGTTTCTGATGCTCTACCTTGACCTGTGAACAAGTCATGCACTTACTCACATTTTCCACTACATCACGCCTCATGCCCGGCCACCAATAGTCTTTCTTCATGTCATGGTACATTTTGGTAGCACCAGGGTGAATGGAATATCGAGTCTTATGGGCCTCATCCATGATCTTTCCACGTAGATCCCCGTACCGAGGAATCCACACTCGCCCAAATCGGGTCTTAACACCAAGAGTGTTCTCACCCAGTTCTGTAACTAGACCTCTCATCCTTTCGGAGTTAAGACGGTCTTCCTTCAAAGCCTCGTCTTGGAACTCCTTAACCTGTGTCATCACGTCAGAGGTCATAATCAGCTGATAAGCCTTCACCCGAATCGGCTCGGGCCTTTCCTTCCGGCTAAGGGCATCAGCCACCACATTGGCTTTGCCCGGGTGGTAATGGATCTCACAATCATAATCTTTTATCAGTTCCAACCACCGCCTCTGCCTCATGTTTAGATCCTTCTGCTCGAAGAAGTACTTCAAGCTCTAATGATCCGTGAAGATGGTGCACTTCGTCCCGTATAGATAGTGCCGCCAAATCTTCAACGCGAAAACCACCGCAGCTAGTTCTAGGTCGTGCGTGGGATAATTGACTTCGTGGGTCTTCAGTTGTCGAGATGCATAGGCTATGACCTTTCCGCGTTGCATCAATACGCAACCCAACCCAGAATAGGATGCATCCGAATAGACCACCAAGTCTTCATTTCCCTCGGGCAATGTCAAGACAGGAGCTTGTGTCAGTCTCGTCTTCAATTCCTCAAAAGCGTCCTCCTGTTCTCGACCCCACACGAACTTTACATCCTTGCGAGTCAATTTTGTCAAAGGTGAGGCTATCTTGGAGAAGTCTTGAATAAATCGTCTATAGTAGCCCGCCAGCCCCAAGAAGCTGCGAATCTCGGTTGGCGTCTTCGGTGACTTCCATTGCATCACGGCCTCAACCTTTGATGGGTCCACCATTATTCCTTCTGCATTCACTACGTGACCCAGAAATTGCACCTCGCGTAACCAAAAGGCGCACTTGGAGAACTTGGCGTACAATTTCTCCCTTCTCAACGTTTCCAATACTTCCCGAATATGCCCGGCATGCTCTCCTTCACTTCTCGAATAAATCAGGATATCATCGATGAATACAATCACTGATTTATCTAACATTGGTCGGCACACTCGGTTCATCAAATCCATAAAAGCAGCCGGCGCATTGGTCAACCCAAAAGACATGACAAGGAATTCGTAGTGACCATAGCGCGTACGAAAGGCTGTTTTAGGGATATCCTGCTCCTTCACCTTCAGTTGATGGTACCCCGATCGAAGATCTATCCTTGAAAACCAACTGGCACCCTGAAGTTGATCAAACAAGTCATCGATCCTTGGTAAGGGGTATCTGTTCTTCACCGTCAGCTTATTCAGCTCACGGTAGTCGATGCACATCCTCATACTACCATCCTTCTTCTTTACGAACAGGACCGGAGCACCCCAAGGTGAGATACTCGGTCTGATAAACCCCTTATCCAGCAGCTCCTGCAACTGCTCCATCAACTCTTTCATCTCCGTCGGAGCCAAGCGATATGGTGCCTTTGCGACAGGTTGGGCACCCGGTATCAGGTCGATCTGGAACTCGATCTTTCGGTCAGGTGGCAATCCCGATAAGTCTTCGGGAAACACGTCTGGAAAGTCACACACCACTGGCACATCGCATAACTGTGGTGTTGGCGTCTCTACATTCTTTACATAACATAAGTAGGCGCTACATCCGCGCCTCATACACTTTCCCGCCACCGCCATCGAGATCACCTTCGGAATCGTCGTAATTCGATCGCCATATATTGTCACCGGACTTCCGTCGGTCGCCGTCAGTCTAATCATCTTCTTTCGGCACACGATATTCGCTTCGTAGGTTGCTAACCAGACCATTCCTAACACTACATCAAATCCTCCTAGAGGCATCACATGTAACTTGGCAGCAAACCTATGGCCCTCTAATTCTATGGCACGGCCTTCTATCACATCCGTAACCCTAGTGGATTTACCAATAGCGGTTTCTACGTCAAAGGACTCATCAAGGCTTTTACTCCTAACAGGCAGTTTAGCACAGAAGGTAATAGAAATAAAACTCCTACTGGCACCCGAATCAAATAACATAGAGGCTAAAATTTGGTCTATTAGGAACGTACCGGACACAACATCAGGGTCCGTTCTAGCCTCCTCCTGCGTCATGGTGAACGCCCTAGCCTTTGCCCTCGGTGCTTCTCCTCCTGTCTTCTTCTCCCCTGAGCCCTCAGCCCTCGGCTTCTTGCAATCTCTGCTCATATGACAACTTTCCCCATAGTTAAAACACTTGCCCATTCGGCAATCCTTGGCCATATGCCCAGTCCTCCCACACTTGAAACAGATGTTGGATCCCCACTTACACTCCCCCGAGTGCTCTTTCCCACACTGTCCACACTTCCTCAACCCTGCTCCCTTCGCGACCACTCGACGGTCGTCTACCCTTGCCTTCTTGTTACTTGTCGAGGTATCACCTCGACCAAACCTCTTTCCCTGCCAACCCTTCTCGCCACCTCCTTTCTTACCGCCCTCAGCCTTCACCAACACAGCTCGCTCATCGTACAACCTTCCCGCCAAATCCACCGCCGACTTGAAAGTACTTGGTCGAGCAGAAACCAAATGCCAACGTATTTCGGCTGGCAACCCCTGGATATACCGGTTAATCTTTCGAGACACCAGCGTCACCTACTCTGGGACCAATCGCGCCATATTGTTGAACTTGGCAGTGTATTGTTGGTGGGTCATCGTCCCTGCCTCCAACTGCAGAAACTCTCTCTCAACTCGGTCCACCTCCCGACGAGGACTGAACTCCTCGATCACCATTCTCTTCAACTCAAACCACTTCATTTTCCCAATGGCCCTGCTACCCTCAGCCTGGACAATATTGTCCCACCAGCACAATGCCGTCCCCGTAAATGAATGGGTAGCAAACTTCACCTTTTTATCTTCCTGGCAGTCACTGATATCGAGGACCGCCTCCATCTCTCTCACCCATTGGTGAGCATCGGCAGCTGTACCAGAACCATCAAAAGTCGGGGGCTTGCACCTCATGAATGCCCCGTAGTTACAACCCCGTGTTGTCTCACGCTCGGCCTCCTCCTCCTCCTCTTCATCATCAGAAAGAACCGTTTCCGGCCCTTGTTGCTGCTGCCGCCTCCCTGAGGCTCGATTCCTCCCTCGCCTCTCATCTTCGCGCACAGCTTTTATCACCTCGGTCACTACCGACGGTAAGATCGTCTGCATGACTTGGTGCACCTCCTCGACCACTGCCTCTTTCACCGAGGCCCTAAAATCATCACTCTCATCCACTCCCCACGAGGGAGTAGTATTAGGTTCTTCAAGAACCTTCTTCTCTTGTCTAGGCCTTCCTCTTGTGGCTCGTGGTTCCGCACCACTTCCGCCACTGCCTCCACCAAGTGGGGCTTTAGATGATCTACCACCGACCATCTTCTATCTCACACTGAAAGGTTCAAATACCAACACGGTCATTCAAGGAAATAGCTCAGTTTATGTTAAGTACAGTAAGTTGCTAATTACAGTGGCCAGTTGTGATTAGTCACTTACTCTACTCTTCGCACCCCAAGCATTACCCTTACTGACTACATCAGTATCTAAATCTAACAGCACACATAAACCACATTACATGCGCACATAACTTTGATTATCATTAAGAAAATACCTGATGGCACGCAGCTACTCAGATGGCATTCATCCCCTTTCTGTCCTATTTCTCAGTTTAAGTTTTAGGTTTATTTTGAATATTTACCCATTTTACTTAAACTTTTGCTCTGATACCAACTTGTAAGGCCCCGCTCCCGGGCGCCTTACGGTTGGTGGTTCATCGCACGTAAAACATACATAATGTATATAATCATAAAATAACGCAGCGGAATTTATAAAATGTACATTCTCATTCATTCATAAAAGTCATTACATCATTGGCATAATTACAAAATGCAGCTTTCTCTGCTTTGCCTATCTTCGCTATGATTGCTGCTGGAGCATATGAAACCTTTGATTACGTAAGTAATCTCGTTCATATGAATCCTCAGCAATCATAAGGTCATACAGCGACCTCTATAGAAGATATTAAGTTCAAACATATAAAAATTATATTTTTATACTAAAGAATATTCCTTAAGTAATTCCGTACATCGGAACCCTTAAGGAACACTCTTGACACTCTCATGCAACATATTTTGTTGCATGTGCTATGCACACGCACTTCCAGTGCGTGGCAGCATTATCAAATGGAGAATGCCATCCCAAAAGAGCTGAGTAGCCGCCTCGTGCCATCCCCAGCAACGCTACCTGCCAACTGGAAACACATAAAAAGTCAGTGTTGCTGGGTGAGTTCTAGTTTTATAATAAACATACTTTGTTCATATTAAAACCGTTATTCGTTACACGTGATCATACATCGTACATACATATAGATAATATCTTTATTATCCCGTTCGTTCTTTCGTTCGTTTATTCGTTCGTTCATTCGTTCGTTCATCATACATCGTTATCTTTCACTTCTCGTTTAGGTCCTGTCAGGCTTTACCCAATTCATGGCACGCAGCCATGATTACTGTGGTCGAATGACAAGGACCCCGTTACATCATTTTCTTGCACATTGGATATCTTTTGTACCACTACCATCTGCTATACCCCGAACGTTATTAGCTACCGGGCCGAAGTCATTAAATGAATAGCAAAACGTATGCCACGGTACTAGAGGTAAGCGGTAGGGATACCATACATATGGTCAATCACTAAGAAGGACCCGTTAAACTTATCCAATGTTTGCAAGACATCTTTCGTTCGTTCGTTCATTAATGCATGTATTCATCATCTTTTAATCATTCGTTCATTCATTAATACATGCATTCGTCATCGTGTTCCTCTTTCGTTATCTTTCACTTTACGTTACATAATACTTCATTCGTTCGTTCATTAATACGTAAAGCCATGGAAAGATATTCGTACATTATCATAAGGAACACACACATCATACATACATCATCATACATAGCATCATACGTACATCATCATACATAACATCATACATGCATCATCATCATCGTCATACATAACCTTGTACATACATAGCCTACATCATCAATCATCACTAGGCACTTACTCCCGTAACCTTCCCGAATCCGGGACTTACTACGCGTCGTCCTGGTGCAGTAGCACTAACTGTCCCTCCAAGACCGTGGGGACTCATACTAGGACCTTATATAACGTGCCGAGTCCACAACCATACCTTAGACGTATAACACAACATTATACCCAAATGGGTCATACATACATACGTCAGTAAACAGGTTTATATGTGTTCCAGCCCCAAAAATCATTTAAAATCAGTAAATGAGGGGTCCTAGAACTCACCTGTGCTTGAAAAGCAGCTTCTCAATCAAGCCTTAAAGTCGCGGGTCACACTACACTGCCTGCAGATAAGTTAACACTCAAAAGAGTTAATTTCTGCCTAATTTCGCTGCTAAGTTCGCAGGTAGTTTCGCCTGTAATTTCGCCAGAAGTTTCGCTGGGCAAATCAGCAGTTTCGCTGCTAGTTTTGCCGGGCAGCATTCTGCCAGTTTCGCTGGACAGATTCGCTACCTCGACCGCCCAACTTTCGTTGGAATTCCCTAGTTTCGCAATATCTAAGGTCAACTTGGGCATTGGCATAGTCATCAGCGAAACTATAGTTTCGCTCAGGCGAATATGTAGTTTCGCTGCAGCGAAACTGTAACTTCGCTATAAATCCTTCCAGTTTCGCTGGACGAACTCGCAGTTTCGCTGGTCGAGACCTTAAATTCACAGAACGAGCTGAAATTTACGAATCAGCTCGTTTCAGCCCAAAAATCCAATCCTTTCCACCCAAACCCTTGGATTATCGTCCAGGAAGCTATATCTAAGCTCATTACACGTTTTCTTACTCTAAAACGTGCGTTTTGGGGCGATTTTTGCCACTTTAAAACCCAAAAACCCCAAACTCGGGTTTTTTCACCAAATGCAGCAATTTAGATACGTCTCTTACCTTGATTCTTGTAGTTTAGGAGTCCACAAACACCAGCCTTCGATTCTTGACCACCCGAGCTTCAATCCGGCACTTTCTCTCTCTACACTTTATCTCTCTAGAATGGACGTTTGAGTGAAAATGAGAGTTGCTCAGCTGATCCATCTATTTATATGCCAGGCGTTCCCGGGACCCCAAACTCGTTAAACTCGTGACCCGGAAGGTTAACTCGATGTAATATCCGCAACCATTTTATATTTATCAAATGGTTTTCATCCGAGCCCATCACTATCACTTGACTCGATTTTAAAATTTTCCGGGTGTTACACACAGGAGCAGGTAGATTTTATTAGTAGTCAGGGAAGAGGAGCTGGTGGCGCATACGGGTGGAGAGGGCACCCTAACTTCGGTTGGAGATCAGGAGGAAATCCACCGGGGTTTCAGCAGAGGCAGCACACTCAGCCTGCTGGAGGTGATATAGGTAGTAGTTCAGGTGGTAGTGGGGATGGAATGAAGAAGATAGAGGATTTGTTAATGAACCAGTCACAGATGCTGAACCAGTTGGTTACTCGAGATCAGGTTACATAGAAGCGTCTAGATGAGCATGACATTCTTCCTAAGAATCAGCAATCCGCTTTCTTAGATTTGTAGCGTGTCATAGGTGAGGTTTCTAAGAAGTTAGATCAGAACCCGATAGGTCCACTCCCCGCTAACACTTACACACACCCGAATGCACATGCGAAGGCCGTGACTACTCGTGGTGGTAGAAGAGGAGAGAAGGAAGTGACACCACCTGAAGATGAAGAGGTGATGGATGAAGTGATTGAGATGGAGACTCCCGGGGGGACGCAAAAGAGGGTAATCCCAGCAAGTACCGCGTCGAACGGAGAGTCTGTCGAGAAGAAGAAAGAGTCAGTTGAGAAGAAGATTCCCGAGGTAGATTTGACTCGAGTCCCATATCCTGAGCGTCTGAAGCATCAAAAATATGCTAAGGATTATGGGCATTTCTTAGAGCTGTTTAAGCAACTTAAGGTCAATCTTCCGTTTATCGAGGCCCTCCAGTATATGCCTAAATATGCTAAATTTCTTAAGGATCTTCTTACCAATAAGAAGAAACTGGAGGATCTATCTTCTGTCTCTCTTAGCGCGCATTGCTCTGCGGTGGTTCAAAGTAAGCTACCGGAGAAATTAGCAGATCCGGGTATATTCACTATCCTGTGTTTGTTTGGTAGTTCTACTGTGAACCACACGTTGGCTGATCTTGGGGCTAGCATCAATTTGATGCCATATTCTCTCTATCAGAAGCTAGACCTTGCAGATCCGACTCCAACGCGCATGAGTATCTCTTTGGCAGATCGATCTGTCAAATATCCACGGGGCATAGTGGAGAATCTATTAGTGAAGGTGGATAAGTTCGTGTTTCCCGTGGATTTTGTTATTCTTGATATGGAGGCTGACGATCAGGTCCCACTCATTCTGGGGCGCCCCTTCTTGAGAACTGCTAAGGCATTGATCGATGTCTATGACGGTCAGATTACACTTCATGTAGGGGATGAGGCAGTCACCTTTAATGTCATAAAGGCGATGAAGAACTCGGGTGCTCAAGACGATTCTGTTTACTTCATTGATTCATTTTTCACTCAAATGGATCGGTGTCTTGAGTACATTTATGGAGCAGACCTGCTACCTTCACACGAGTTAGATGAGGAGGACCAGGTAGTTGAGGATGAGGTCCTCCCAGAAAGCAAGCCAGTTGAGCATTCTGAGTCGCTCGCTGCTGTTGATGTTCCCGAGGAGGAGAGGGAGAAGCCCTCGGTTGAAGAACCACGACCCCTTGAGCTCAAGGAGCTCCCCTCTCACATAGAGTATGCTTTCTTGGGTGGTGAGAAATCATTTCCCGTCATTATCTCTTCCCATTTGACGGATGTTGAGAAGGAGAGGTTGATAGATGTGCTCAAGGCACATAGAGAGGCTATTGCGTGGCGACTTAGTGATATTAAGGGTATCCACCCTTCATTTTGTACGCATAAGATACTCATGGAAGATGAGTACAAGCCTGTAGTTCAGCCTCAGAGACGGTTAAACCCGAAGATGCAGGAGGTTGTTAAGAAGGAGGTGGAGAAGCTCCTTGAAGCTGCAGTTATCTATCCGATTCCATATTCCGATTGGGTTAGCCCGGTGCAGGTAGTCCCTAAGAAGGGAGGGATGACAGTGGTGGTGAATGAGAAAAATGAGTTAATCCCCTCCCGTACGGTGACTGGTTGGAGAGTCTGCATCGATTACAGGAGGCTGAATGATGCTACCAAGAAAGACCATTTCCCTCTTCCTTTCATTGATCAGATGTTGGAGCGTTTGTCGGGTCAGCAGTTCTACTGTTTTCTCGATGGTTTCTCTGGTTACTTCCAGATTCCTATCGCACCCGAGGACCAGCAGAAAACCACCTTTACATGCCCCGACGGGACTTTTGCATACCGTCGTATGCCATTTGGGTTATGTAACGCTCCAGCTACTTTTCAGAGGTGCATGGTAGCCATCTTTCAGGACATGCTTCAGAAGTCCATGGAGGTGTTTATAGACGACTTCTCTGTTTATGGTGCTTAATTTGATTCGTGTCTCGAGAACCTCGGGAGGATGTTACAGAGGTGTATTGAGACAAATCTCATGCTTAATTGGGAGAAGTGTCACTTCATGGTGACAGAAGGCATCATTCTAGGTCACAAGATTTCACGTGAGGGTATAGAGGTTGATCGAGCTAAGATAGATACTATTTCTAGGCTTCCTCCACCGACTAACGTGAAATCCATTCGTAGTTTCTTAGGTCATGCGGGTTTCTATCGTAGGTTCATTAGAGATTTTTCTAAGATCACCTGTCCTATGACCCATCTTCTTGAGAAAGACGTTCCTTTTGTCTTTGACAAGGAATGTCTTAAGGCTTTTGAGTTTTTGAAGGAGCAACTGACTAATGCTCCTATCCTAGTGGCCCCTGACTGGAGCTTACCCTTCGAGCTCAAGTGTGATGCGAGTGATTATGCAGTCGGGGCGGTCTTAGGACAGAGGAAGGACAAGCACTTCCATCCGATCTATTATGCGAGCAAGACACTCAATGAAGCTTAGGAGAATTACACCACCACTGAGAAGGAGCTTCTAGCAGTTGTCTTTGCATTTGATAAATTTCGTTCCTATCTCGTGCTTTCGAAGACCATCGTTTACACAGATCATGCGGCATTGCGATTCCTTTTCGTGAAGAAAGATGCCAAACCTCGTCTGATACGGTGGGTCCTTTTGCTATCTGAGTTCGACATCGAGATCAAGGATAAGAAGGGGGCGGAGAATGTTGCAGCGGATCACCTATCTAGATTGGAGGATCCAAATAGAGAGGAGTTGCGTGAGGAGGTGATAGGAGATAGATTCCCTCACGAGTCTTTGAGTTTTGTTAAAGCCGAGCAGCAAGGCTTCCCATGGTTTACTGATTTGGCAAACTTCCTGGCAGATGGAACTGTAATTAAGGGCATGACACGCCAACAGAAGAGGAAGTTCTTTACAGATGCCAAACGGTATATTTGGGATGAGCCATTCCTTTTTCATATAGGAGTTGATAATGTGATTAGGAGATGTGTCAGTCGAGAGGAAGGAATAGAGATCCTTAAGCACTGTCATCAGGGTTTAGCAGGTGGTCATCTAGGTTCTGTTTACACTGCTAGGAAAGTTTTAGATTCTGGTTTCTATTGGCCGACTATGTTTAGGGATGCTCTCGAATTTGTGAGTAGTTGTGATGTGTGTCAGAGGTCCGGTAATATTTCATCTCGAAACGAGATGCCCCAGAACCCGATTCAGGTAGTAGAAGTGTTTGATGTCTGGGGTATCGACTTCATGGGACCTTTCCATGTGTCTCAGAAGAACCGTTACATTCTTGTGGCCATTGATTATGTTTCCAAGTGGGTGGAGGCTCAAGCTCTACCCCCTAATGACGGTCGTGTAGTGGTTCAACTCCTTAGGAAGTTGTTTGTTAGATTTGGTACTCCTAAGGCGTTGATTAGTGATAGGGGGACACATTTCTGTAATGCCCAAATGGAGAAGACACTTGCACGGTATGGGGTCACACATAGGTTATCCACTTCTTATCATCCCCAAACTAGTGGTCAAGTAGAGAATGCAAATAAAGGCATTAAAAGGATACTAGAGAAAACTATAGGAGCAAACCGTAAGGATTGGTCCGATAAGTTAGATGACGCGCTTTGGGCTTTTAGAACTGCATTTAAGACACCTATAGGAACCACTCCCTTTAGGATGATCTATGGAAAAGCGTGTCATTTACCGGTTGAGTTAGAGCATAGAGCGTATTGGGCGTTAAAGACAGTCAATCTTGATTTGTATAAGGCGGGTAGGAACCGGTTTCTCCAATTACATGAGTTAGATGAGCTTAGGGAAGAGGCCTATGATAGATCCTTGAGTTATAAGGAGCGTACTAAGGCCTTGCATAATAAGAAGTTGAAGGGTGGTAAGGATTTTGAGTGTGGGGATAGAGTTTTACTTTACAATTCTCGTTTGAAACTATTCCCGGGTAAGCTTAAGTCTAGGTGGAGTGGACCGTTTACTGTGAAAGAGATTTTTCCTTATGGTACTATTGAGATACAGAATGATGCAGGTGTTTCTTGGAAAGTAAATGGTCACAGGTTGAAGTACTACATTGGAGAATCGATGGAAAAGAACACCGAGGATGACGTGGAACTCCACGGGATTCCTAAGCAGTAATCGCTTGAAGAAAGGTTCTCGGGATAACACCCGAGTGTAGAGTATGTATCTCTTGTTCCTATTTATTCTTTTCATTTTGTTTCGTTTCATCTTTATGTGTGTTTTGCTTGGTTTGGTGTGTTTTGTTTTGTGTTTATTTGTTTTGCAGGATTCGTACTCGTTTTGATGGAAAAAGCATGCACAAATGACGCTTCAGGTGGTTTTAAGCTTAGATATTCAATTGGAATGATGTTATGGACATTTTAAGGTATGTCTAGGCTTAATTTCTAAAAATTTGGTTAAGTAAAAGAGCAAAAACTTTCTAGAATTTGCCTTCTTCGCGTGGCTCGGAAGGTACAAAACCCTCCTTCGATCCATGCGAAGGCCAAAAAGTCAACTGGTCAACAGGTTATCTTCGAGTGGCTCGGAAGGTACAAAACCCTCCTTCGAGCCACGCGAAAGAGTGCAGATCGGGCAAAAAGGGGTTTTTGACCCCAACTTGTTTCTTTCAACACACAAACCACATCTACAGCCGATCCCCTCTCCAAAACCACCCCAAAATTCATCTTCCAACACTTCATCTTCCAGAAGGCATCGATCCCCCCTCCAAAACCACCCCAAAACTTCATCATCTTCATCTTCTTCATCTTCTTCCAAAACCCATCATCTAGTCCATCAAAATCATCACCCCATCACCCAACCCGACGGAAACCGCCGCCCAACCACCACCATCTTCACCCAAGTTTCCATTTCTCGTTTTTGTTCTTGCTTAATTCTTCCAAAACAGGTACGCATTCTTGTTTTCTTCTTGTTTTTCTTTCAATTTCTAAGTTAGGGTTTGTTAGTTTTTGCTTAGATTGTCATGTTTTGGTGCCATTCCTTGAACCCGGTTACTTTATGATGCTATTGGAGACTGATTTGTGAGGATAATTGCGTGTTAGTTGATGAAATTTGATAGTTGTTGAAATTTCAAGCATTTGGTCATAATTTGTTAAATTTGGTTTGGGTAATTTGCTTTGAAATTAAGTGTGGGTAGGCAATGAGGATGGTTTGGGCAGAATTGTGACATCGAATGTGTGTTTGAGCAAGTATGTATTGATATGTGGTTTATGGGAAAGCTTTAGGGTGCATGTAATTTGTGAAGTGGGTGATATTTGAGTTGGTGTATATGGATCATTTGGTAGAACATTGAAATTATAATTGGGAATGGTTATGGGAGGATGGATTTGGTTTTGGTAAATCACACATGAGATCAATGTTGCACTTAGTTACTTGACTTAGGTTTTTGAAATTAAGTGTGGGTATATTGTCTTGGTTTTGGTCATGATGATAATGTCCGGGTTGCATTGTATATGTTCATTATGATGTTGTCATATGTTTGCTTGGTTCATTGAGGTGAATGTTGGGGTTTAGATTATGAAAGTAGACGGGTTCTAGGTAATTTGCAACTTTTAGTAGTTCTTACGTTTTGATTGATTTTGTTTCCTAAAAAAAATATAAAAGAAAAAAGAGCAGGCAACATCCTCTCAATCTGTGGTTATCTGCGTTTACTGATTTGGTCTTGTTTTTATGTTCAGCAGAAAAGGCAAAGGAAAGGCTAAAGCCAGCAGCTCTCGGCCCGAGGGTGCTGGTTCTCGTGGTCCCCTTAAGCGGCCACGGGGTGTAGTTGACCCGAACGAGCCTCCTAGAATGCATAGGAACATTTCCTATTATCAGGCTGAAGAGTTACCTAATCCTGCTCTGCCTCCTATCCCTATAGAAGATAGAGACCTACGAAATCATACATGTTTAAGTTTGTGCTTACCTCTAAGGAGTATGGGAGGTTTGAGAAGTTTATTGAGATGCCACTGTTTTAGCATAAGACGATAGATTGGAATTTAGTGGGTAGACTAGGAGAGGAGGATCGTATTAGGACATTGTTAGGGGAAAGATGGATTGAGGCTGTCACTTGTAGTTGGCCTCAATATATTGAGCTGACCGTAGAGTTTCATTCTACCCTTCTTGTTAGGCCGGGCCGCTTTCTAGAGTCGGATGCTGTCTCTTTTGCTCTAGGGAGAAAGGTTTTTGAGATGAGCATCCCTGAGTTTGCTGTTCGATCAGGTTTTTACACTAGGGAGGAGGCGTTTCGTGATAGCTTCCTAACTAGTATTAGGGGGGACTACAACAGCCCCGATGAGGTTGGAGTTACTGATTGTGAGTTAAGAGATTTCTGGGGTGAGATTTCTAGGTCATCCTATTCTGCTGATGCTAGTGCCACTGGCATTACGGATCCTATCATTAGATACATACAAAGGATCATTTCTGGTACTTTTGTGGGTAGAGTATCGGGTAGAGATAAGGTTAACTTGATAGAGCAGGTTATCTTATACTGTATGGTGAGGGGTCGAGAGGCCAACATGGCTACATTGTTGCTTAGCTCGTTTACTAGGGCGCATAGGGCTGGGAGGAACGCGAGACTACCCTTAGGTCCTTATGTAACTAGACTAGCAGACAATTTAGGGGTATTCGAGAGATTCCCAGTGGAGCACCTTATCCCCGGCCCGGATGCCCGACCTTTCACTTTGGATGAGCTACGGAGGTCAGGGATTGTCACCTATGACAACCATCCTCAGTGGGCTCCTATCCAACAGGGTCATCAGGTTCCTCCACCATTGGGGACTGCTGCGGCTGAGGTCATTTAGCAGGACATCCCGACCAGGCGTCAGCGGCCTATTTTCCATCACGAGATATACCGAGAGCCTTACCCGCTGAGACAGCCGCCACCTTTCCAGCAGACACCACCTGTTCAACAACCGATGCCTGATGTTTTTACTTTTACTGATATGCGTGATCAGTTATTTGGCAGGTTGGATTCCATGCAATCGGGGTTTTGCCAGGATATGCAGGATTTTCGTGCATATACACAGCAGCGGTTTGACCGCAACGAGGAGGTGATGAGGTACATGTTTCATCAGCAGGATATACCTATTCCTCCTTGGTTTCAGCCTCCGGGCTATGATCCGACTGGCGGTGAAGGTGGCAGTGGTACTCATCAGGATGATTAGTTGTGGTGGTTTCTATTTTTTTTATTAGCTAGTTTATTTCTATTTATTTGTTTCGCTTGCAGACAATTTAAACTTTTGTTATTTGTTTTTGGATTCTCATGTCATGTACTGATTATGCTTTGATTCCACTAATGCTCTGATATGCTTGAAGTTGTTTGTTGGTTTGTGTTTGAATGAAGAATGTTAGATGTTGAGATCCAGATTTTGCATTTTGGTGATTATCAATTTAAGAGCTGGCAGGAACTAAGACTTAACAGGATTTTTGCTCTATCTATCAGGGGAGTCTGTTCCATTTTTTCTTTTATTCTTCTTCTTCTTTCTTTTAGTTAGTTTTCCTGGTTCACATTAGGGGCAATGTGAAGTTTAAGTGTGGGTATGGGAGACTAGCGTCTTTTTAGCGTGTTAGTTTATTAGTTGAGTCTTTTGAGTCAAAACATGAAAAAAAAAACATGAAAAAAAAAATGGAAAATGATAGTACAATTGGGGAATTCTGTGTTGAACTCGATTTTTGAAGGAAAAAGATTAAAAACACCCGGTTTTTCAAGTTACATTTAAATCAAACTGGGGGGTCTTGTGGGTATTCATTTTAGGAGAAACAAGAAACCAACTTGAAAATTTAAGGCACCTCTATAGGTTGTAGAACTAATTTTTCTTATAATAGAAACTTATTCCTCACATTTTTAGCACACTACTGTCCTTTTTATGTAAATAAATTAGATAGTTAGTGGCGCTCCATAAATCCCATAAAATGAACATACAATTTTAGGGTAACTGAGGGATAATAGACTTATAAATGTTCCACAATTTAGACCCATTTTCCCTTCATTTTCATATAGTGAGTTTAGCCTGTTTGTCTCTCATTGTTTATATATGCAGTTATTTTGCATCTGCTTGACTGAGTGAATACCACATAACTTGTATATTTTAGAACTTGTCTAAGATATGCTAGTTGAGACTTTGAATGTGAACTTGCACAGAAGTGATAGAGGCATTTAGGATTTAAGCCTTGTTTAAAGCTTGTCTTTTTCTTACCATTTATGTTGATCCCCTAGTTCACCCGTCTGAGCCTTTGTGTTATCCTTTTTCTTTGTTTATTAACCCGTAAGCCTTAGCCTTTCGTTTGTTTAAACCTATCTGTTTTGGCCTGTGTGTTTAGATGAACCGGTTGAGCTAGTGTATAGTTATAGTTGCAGTTATGTTTATTTCATTGTATTTCGTTCATGAAATGAAAAAAAAAAGATGCAAGTATTGATGTTTAGTGGTGTTTAGTGAATATGGATCCATAGTATGATCCAGTTTTGTTTCGTTTAGCATTTGGTTATTGTGTTGGCCTAGTAAAACCGTGTTCATCTAATCACCTTTCGTTTGTTTTCCTTTGTGTTTCCTACCCTAAACCTTAGCCTCGTTACAACCCTGTTTAAGTCCTACTTGATGTGCGCAAGTTTTATTCGTAAAAGTGGAAACTGGATTCCTTTACAAGCTTATGATAATATCCTGTTATGTTTGGTTTGAGTGTACACAGAAAATGCTAGTGCCTTTTACACTAGTTCTGGAAAAAGCCGAGTGTGAGTGGCAAATTGTGAGCAATTGTGGGACATTGTGGATCTAGAGTCTGTAGGTTAACCCGAAGATTTGTATATGTTCATTTCATTCATTCCATTCACTTTCATATGTGACTATGAATGTCTATTAGATGTGTTAGTTCTACAAATTATAGTGGTTAGAGAACCTAATTGGTTTTTCTTGTGCCTTTTAAGTGAAAGAAAAATGAAATGAGTGACTTGTTGCTTCCTAAGTGTGGGATCCTTTAGATGTACCCGAGTTGATATAAATATGTGAATTGTTGAATTTGGGTGTTTGTTTTTATAAATGAATTGATATTGAGTTTGATTTGAGTTCCCTGATTATGATTCCAATGCGTACTTTTTCGAGGACGAAAAATGTTTAAGTGTGGGTATATTTGATGTGTTGCAAAACACATCTCTTATTTATCCCATTTTAGAGTTGGTTTTGTTTAATTTAGTAGTTAAAAGTGTCGTTTTTACTTAGTTTTGGTTATTTTATGGTTTTACAGGTGTTTGAGGGCCAAAAAGTGGTTTAGAAGCCTCGGAAATGAAGAAACGGAGTCAAAAGATGAAGAGTTGAGACTGGGAGGAGTTTTCAAGTCATAAAACGAAGAAAACTTTATGGAAATTGAGTTCTTCGAGTGGCTCGAAAGGGGTTTTGAACCCTTCGAGCCACGCGAAGAAGACCAGTTCAGCACCCCGACTATTTTGTCCTTTCGAGTGGCTCGAAAGGTATAGTTTTGGTCCTTCGAGCCACGCGAAGAGGTGGTTTCTCCGGAAAAATTAGGTTTTGGTATAAAAACCTCTTTTACACTCTCACTCGGGGGGATTCGACTAGGAGCGGCTGGAGACGAACCAAAAGGGTGATTTGGAGCATCTTGGAGCAATTGGAGCATAGGATTGAAGCTTGGATCATTCGTGTGTTTGAATTCGGGTTCTAATCACTTTCGTTATTGTTTTCTTAATCGAACGTGATGAATAACTTGATTGAATCTGAGTTTTGTTACTGTTTTGATCTGATTATGAGTAGCTAAGTCTTTTTACATTATCTAGATGATGATTAGTTGATGATTGTGGATGTTTGAATGGTTGAATTGATGAATGGTTGATATTATTGTAAAAGACTTGATTTTGGTTGAAGTGAATGAGTATTATGTATTGATTTCTGTTCTTGGATGCATGTTTATCTTATATGATTAGCCTATGAATGTCTTTCAATTGTGGTTATCATATCTAGCACGTGACTTGGTGTTTGTGGTTTACTAGGGATTTTGCTAGACGTAGTAAAGTCTTAGGATTGCATGTGTAAATGGATAAGAATTCAATGTGTATCTTAACTGGAAATTGAAAGATAAAGGTTAGTTGATTGATCTTGGTTATTAGATTCTAGGTAAATTGATAACTGGTAAACATCCAAATCTGGTAATTTGATAATCTTGTTAATCATGTTTAATTGAACCATGATCAAGTCACCTCTTGCATGTTAAATGTTTGTGGTATGTTAGATTAGATTATCCGACACCTATCTGGTACTTTAATATCGCTAGGTTAACTGAAAGGAAAGCTTAGCCATTGGTGAACTTAACACATACCTTTAGGGGTCATTTTGGTCACACCCGGTGAATGGACTGGGATCCACTAAGTCTTCCTTAGGATATGTATCTTTAGAAAACCAATCTATTCACAATTCTAAACCATTCTTACATTCATGCATCTCAACTAGGATTCTATCTAGATAGTGTTGTCTCTAATTAATCAGTACCTCTAAATCATCTTCTTTGTGTTCATTTCTGCATTACTTAGTTTAATTACTTTTAATTTGTTCATTTTAGTTTCTAGTTGTTAAACAAAACCCCCCAATCTTATAATTAATTGTTAGTCCTTTAGTGAGTCTAGTCTTTTTATTCTAGTGTCTCGTGGGTTCGATTCCCATTCTTCCTTAATCTGTTCTACACACTATAGGTACACTTGCCTATTTTGTGCACTAGGTCTAGGTCGTTTTAGGGTAAAATTGGAGTGTCTAGTTTAAGTCTAGGTTAGTCAACTTAGTTTATTTTTATAGACCTTTTCACACATATCAAATAATAATAATAATAATAATCAATAATAATAATAATAATAATAATAATAATAATAATAATAATAATAATATATAAACAGCTGAAGGATTGCTCATCAGTAGTTTTGTAAACAAAGTGTCACGGTTTGACCAATACGTGACAGTTAGGGTTTCTCAACCGTCACGGTTAGGGCTAACCGTGACCTTTTGGGGTATTGCTAATCAGTAGTTAATTAAACAGCTGAAGGATTGCTCATCAGTAGTTTTGTAAACAAAGTGTCACAGTTAGCTCTTGCGGTCACATTTTGCATCTAACCGTGACCGCATGGGCTTGCTGTCACGGTTTGGGGTGTTTGTCCCCGTGACCGCATGGTCTTGCTTTCACGGTTCGGGGTGGTAGTCCCCGTGACCTCCTGACAACCAAACCGTCACGTGGAGGCCAAACCGTGACCTCTAGGGTACACGGTCTCAGTTTAAGGTACGACGTAGACGTGATTTTGACAAAAGGCCGGGATTCCCGGCACAAACCGTCACGTGGAGGCCAAACCGTGACGGTTTGTGCCCCAGAATTTCACCTTAATTACATTTCAGCTTCGAACAATCGGTATCCAAACTAAAAATTCGCAATTTCATAATCCACACTCGAGATTTTTCAGCCTTCGTCATTCCAAAAATGCGTAAATTCGAAAACAATGTCGGGTTCGGGAGATCATTATCAAAAGCCGAAGCTTCCAGATTTGAATGAGGTGCCACATATCGAAGATTCGAACCAGGTTAAACTAGTATATGTTTTATTATAACTTATTATTTGAAATATCTAACCATTATCTTTTTTAGGAATATTACGTATACGGGAGTCACCCTCCGTGGAGGGAGGAGGAAACCAACCCGTCGAACACATTTGCTCAAGAGGCGTACAACTCTTTATTTGGACCGACAGGTTACGGTGAAGGGTACAGATATCCCCCTTGCTTACGGGCATGCCCCGAACACGTACCACTCGCAAACAGAGCTGGATTACGGACATCCCCCGTACCAGTCAGAACTAGAAATTACACATGTGTCGGATACTTTTAATGGGAATGACACAGATGAGAGTGACGGTTCGGTTCACCTCAAAGAAAACCATGGGGACACCGCGGAGCATGATGAGGATGAGGATCGGATAAGAAAGGCTACGGTTTCTTATAAAACCAATCAAGTACGAAGAGTTTTTATTATTTTGTTTATTTAATTTTTTATTTGTTTTATATATTGTTTTTTTATGTCTAGCTTTATCATTTTTTCAGTATTTTGAGTCTCGTGAGGACTTGGAGAAGTGGGCTAAAATGAGAGGACGCGAGCATGGGTGCGTCATTGTGGTGGGTCGGTCACGAAAAAAGGATGTGGAACTAATATGCAATCGTAGTGGTGAACCTAAATTCACTGGCACAAGTAGACGTACTGGGAGCATAAAGAAAGGATGTCCCTTTAAACTCGTAGGAAAGTACGTAGGAAAGAGTGACAGTTGGATGTTAGAGGTGAGAAACGAGACGCACAACCACGATCCTGTTGTGTACGAGGAGGGCCACGCGCATCTTAGAAAGATGACCGCCAAAGAAATTGATTTTGTCGAGAAATTACACAGGCAGCACGTGCGTCCACAACATATCCATTCAGCCGTAAGGGAGCAGTTTCCCCACAGCGTCTGTGTTGTTCAAGACATATACAATCCGACGTCAAAGTTTAGGGCTGAGGGGAGAAAAGGCATCACACCAATGCAGGAACTTGAAAACCTGCTACAATCTAAAGAGTTCGTGTATGAAACACGAACGAATGCAACTACTAAGGCGGTGGAAGATGTTTTCTTTTGTCATCCTACTTCGTATAAAATGTGGCGCGCATTCCCGCACGTGATGTTGATAGACACGACGTACAAGACCAACATGTACAACATTCCGTTTGTTCAGGTTATTGGCGTTACGTCGACGTCGAAGTCGTTTTGTATCGCGCA